>CAUYRH010052650.1:0-10828 GCA_963574655.1 Perodicticus potto | reverse complement strand
CTTAGGCGATTCTCTTGCCTCAGCCTCCCGAGTAGCTGGGACTACAGGCGCCCGCCACAGCGCCCGGCTAATTTTTGATGCAGTTCGGCCGGGGCCGGGTTTGAACCCGCAGCCCTCGGTATATGGGGCCGGTGCCCTACTTGCTGAGCCACAGGCGCCTCCCTATTTTTTGTTTTTTTTGAGACAGAGCCTCAAGCTGTCGCCCTGGGTAGAGTGCCATGGCATCACAGCTCACAGCAACCTCCAACTCCTGGGCTAAAGCAACTCTCCTGCTTCTGCCTCCCAAGTAGCTGGGACTACAAGCACCCGCCGTAACACCTGACTATTTTTTGGTTGCAGCCATCATTGTTGTTTGGCAGACCTGGGCTAGATTCGAATCCACCAGCTCAGGTGTATGTGTCTGGTGCCTTAGCTGCTTGAGCCACAGGCACTGAGCCAGATATAGATAATATTAACCAATATTTATCAAGTCTAGTCAAGGAAAAAAAAAGAGACCACTCCACCCCAAGTAGAAAACAAGTGGATGTATAAAAACAATGCTGATGAGATTAAATATTTCTCAACATTCTATGAATAATTTTTTGTTGATATAACTGTTAAAATAGACTCTATGACAAATTTCTAGGCAAATATAACTTTAAAAATTTGGCTTAAAAATAAGTAGGCAAACTTTAAAAAACTAATAAACCTTAAGTCAAGTAAAAAAAATTATTTAAAGATCTACCCACAAACAACATCATGCTAAGATAGTTACATAGTTTATTAACTATACAAAACTCTAATTAAATAACAAATTGGCATTTGTATTAAATGTTTCAGAAAATATGCAATAATGAAAAGCAATTCAACTTACTTTGTGAGATTAACATAACACTGACATAACACAGCCTAGCATGACAAGAACAATCCAAAGAAACTATAACCCTCTTTTATTTATAAATTTACCACAAAATATTTAAGTAAAACAGTAGCAGATGAAGCTCAATAATATATTAAAAGAAACAAAAAATACATGTTGACAACCCCAGTAGCCTAAGACCAAACGGCTTCAAGGTCTAAG
Organism: Perodicticus potto; assembly: GCA_963574655.1. NCBI lineage: Eukaryota > Metazoa > Chordata > Mammalia > Primates > Lorisidae > Perodicticus > Perodicticus potto. The sequence goes on along the minus strand of CAUYRH010052650.1, from coordinate 9,768 downwards.
ACTGTAACATTAAGGGGCAGAGAGGCTTGGTTAATACAGTACAAAGTGGTTAGTCCTCTAAAAAACTAGATAATATGTCCTTCCCTAAATGCTTCTAAATCAATTTTTATGAAACTATTTCAGAATAAAAGCCACCTGCACAAAGAAAAGAGTCTGGACATCCTAAAACAGGATTTAGTAATAAAGTTCATTACCAAAAAATAAGATTTTTTTCTCCAAAAATAAGACTTTCTCTGCAAGATTTAGTAATAGAGTTCATTACCAAAAAATAAGAATTTCCTGATTAATTCAAGTTGTAATGATCAAGGAATCTATTTGGCCATCTAAAATGACATATTCTATAATCTGAGAAGCCAAACTGAAGGTGGGAAGTTTTCTACATTGTCTTGTTAGAAATGGCCCTGAAGAGAGAATATATTTTAAAACATAGTCAAGAAAATTAAAGTTGTAGTAAATCTCTGGTTTCACAGTTCTTCTTGATTTATATACATATTATATTGAATACATTGTGGACCATTCTTGATCTATTTATCATTATTAATTTTCTTCCATTCTTTTGACCAATCTCTCCTGAGAGCCTATTGTATATTTGAACAAACTATCAGCCCATGATGGTGGGTAGGTACTGAACCTGTCTTCTTTTCATTTGTGAGATCAGCATAATCTCTAACTCCAAAATCCTATAAGGGCAGGTCATGTTAAAGACCTGAAAACCATGTTCACTTAAAATCTAATCAAAAATTCCTACATAAACTTAGCAGGTTTAATTTAATAGTTTACTAAAAGACTTACACGTCTTGATCATCTAGTGGACTGTCTCCCTATCAACTTGGCTATACATTTGAACTTCCATACATACTTCTTTTATGAATGAAGGCAAACCAAACTTCATACCTAAGGATTGAAAGAATTTGGTAAATACATTCAAAGTCCTGGCATTCTGAATTTTACAGTCTTGTAGAGAAAGAAGACACACATACATACACACACACTCCACCACACACACACACACACACACACACACACACACCTGAATATCTCAGAGCAAAGTAAGAGGTGCTGTAAGGGAATATTATAGGATGAGGAACTGGGGAGCCAACGAAGGTTTCACAGAGGTGAACTTTGACACTAGAAAAAGATTACTAAGATTTTATTAGGGAAAATCATTCTAAATAGAGTGTAACGTTATATATGTAGGTGTATAAAAATGTTGGAGGCATGTTGAGTGTCATTCATTTGCTTTATATATTCTGATGAAAGTAACAATGTTCCCATCACAAAAAGTTTTTAGCTACAAATGGAAGATTGTTACATTGGTGGCCTTTAAACTGGAATCCCTAGTGAACTACTCCTGCAAGTAATTCACAGCATTAATACAGCAAGAATTGGTTAGACATCTAACAAACTGGAGAATGTCATTATCCGAATTACATAGTTGCCTCCAATCTTGACTCTGAACTTGGGCATGGGACTTGCTCTGGCCAATAGGAGACCAACTAGTGAGGTGCAAGAAGAGACTAGATAAGTATTTGTGTACAGGGGCTTGTCTTCTCAGAAGCTGGTTGCCATGTAATAAGTCCTATTATACTGCCATATACAAACTGGAGGTTGCCAGATAGGGAGGCACATGGAGAGAAAGGAAGGCCAAGTTAGAGACCAGCTATCCCAATTACCTGCATGCGGTGACAGACATCTGATACGTTCTATCTCTATCAGATACTACACGAAACAGGAAAACTACCTAGTAGGGCCTTGTCTAGATTGCAAAATCATGAAAAATAAACTGCTTTTGCCCTAAGCTACTAAATTAGGAGTACATTGCTTTGTTGCAAGAGATAACTGACACAATGTAAGTGACCACAGTGATAACAACTTTGAGCTTTAAGGTAGGTTCTATACTACCAATAAAAGAACTTTTATTTTTTAACATCCTATGTCATTTACACATACAGCATATTGTGGCTTATTTTGAATTAGCTTTTAATTCGGAGCAGGAAATAACTTGAGAATATAGATGTTTTCTAAGGGAATACAATCTGCCCAAAATATCTCTTTACTTTTCCCCGTAATCAAGTTAGTCATTGATGATAAGCTAGTCATTTAATATAGTCATTCCAACCATAAATTAGGTCCCTGATTTTTACTGTTAATTTCCTCTGTTCCTTAAAAGTAATAAGTCTGTAAAACAGGAAGTTACTATGTTTTGAAAGTGTATTCACTGTGGTAATAAAAACTCTTTCATCTGTTGTCTTAAATTGTTCCTTGGAATGTAGATTTATCTTAAATATAGGCAGTTCATCATTATAGATAATTCATGATTTGGAGCAGTTAACAACCTTCCTAATCTAATCCTCAACAAACACAAAACCAAAGGGAAAATAAGGCCACTTTGGAGTAAATAAAATATGATACGTATCATATAAAAAACAAATGTGACACAGTTGAAGCTGATTTTTATTATGGTGATTAAACACAAATTATTTGGAAAAAATAAATAAAGAAGCAAAGTTTGCAAAAATTTATTTAAATAAAGAGTATCTGACTTCTGGAATTAAAACTTAATTTCTACTTTGAAGCATAACATAGCACAGCCCAAAATTAAAGAAAATATAATGCCATGTACATATAAAAACACACATAAACACAATTAGATTATATTATTTGAAACAAAATCCAATATTTGTATTAATTTTTAATTAAAAATATAATCCATTAATTATAAATTAATGATCCAGAGATTTATCACAATGTCCTCACTGAGTTATAGATAGAAAAATCAAATATCAAGTGAAAACTTTGACATATTAGTACTGCGCACAAATAAATGTTGTACTTTTTACTGTTAATCAGCATCCCCCAAATCATTCTCTTTCAATTCCATGTATAAAATACTTTACAACCAGATGAATGAAAGAAATGAGAGCTGGAGGGGAGCTATGAGATGGTGTAGTCAAAGCGTTCATTACCCAGCCAAAGAAAATGCAGCCCAAGAGGGTTGAAAGGACAACGAAACAGATCGTCTCGGCCTACTGAACACTAGTTATGTGTCATTCACTCAACCTTCAACAATGGTGAAATAGAACGATTGTCACTGTCATTTTACCAGTGAGGATATGGAGATTCAAAAACTAGAAGAGGAAGAGCAGAGGGAGGAGATGGAGGGGACATTGGATGAGAAGGAGGAGAAAAGATAATAGGAAGAAGAGAGTGATAATCACAGTCACAATGGGGCTAAATTCTCATTGCTGTATCAACCTCCAAAGCCTGCTGTCTCCCCTGTTGAAACGTTGTTTCTCCAAGTAATGTGAGTGCTTATGTCTAGAGCATACACTAGGGCCTAGTTCATTCCTTTCATATTGCTCCATCCATTTATTACTGTATTTGTAAATAAAAAATATGAGAAGTAATATAGTGCGATCATATAATTAGTACCCCACCATTATTAAGTGGAGTTAGTTACATCCAAATTTAAATTATACTCCCTTTATTTAATAACCCACATTTTCTTTCTTTCTTTTTTTTTTTTTTTTTAGAGACAGAGTCTAATTTTGTCACCCTTGGTACAGTGCCATGGCTTCACAGCTCACAGCAACCTCCAACTCCTGGGCTTAGGTGATTCTCTTGTCTCAGTCTCCTGAGTAACTGGTACTACAGGTGCCCGCCACAACGCCCAGCTATTTATTTATTTATTTATTTATTTATTTATTTATTTATTTATTTATTTTGTTGTTGTTGCAGTTCGGCCAGGGCTGTGTTTGAACCTGCCACCCTCTGTATATGGGGCCATTGCCCTACTCACCGAGCCACAGGTGCTGTTCCACTTTTCTTTTTTATAAAACAGGAATCCTACTATATAGAATTGTGATATAATAAAGGAAAATGATGAAGAAGTGCTTAGCACAGTGCCTTCATGCTATTGAGTTTTCAAACAATAAATATCAGTGCTCAAACTTTGTGTAAGAAAACTTTTGTACCCCACACTGAACACAAGATGTATTCTAAGATACAAAGGGTAGAGGAACTCCTTAAAGACTTTCCACTTGCAACACACATAAGTATGTGCTCCTTTTGAAAACCTTAAAACCAATCACCAAAGGTTAAATAGTATTAATGTACAAAAAGTAGAATGAATGTAGAACAAAGGAAAAAACAGTAGATGAGAGAAGTCTGTCTGCTGGAAACTAGAAAAAACAAAAAAAAGGCAGTAACTAATTAGCTAGTTCAAAAAAGGCTGAAACCAAAGACTGAGGACTGAGATTGTGGTATGGAAGACTCTAAATGAAATTACTGAAAGCTCAATAACTGGAAGCAAAAATAAACTTAGGAAAGAATGAAATAATAAAAATATGGTTCAGGTCAACCCCAAAGGAGGAAATATTACATGAAAGTTCATAATCTGAATGATAAAAAAGTTCTGCCTGTGTTACCTACTCAGTAGTCAAAACAACAACAATGAATTAGGCAATGGTAACACATCCCTGAAGGGAAATGGACCAGTCCAAAATAAACTACCCTACAACACCAACATTTGAGATTTTCCACTAAATTAGTGCAGCATGTTCACCCTACGGTGCTGGTGACCAGTTGCCAAAACCCCTATGTGGAGAGTTCCTCATAGGTACAGAGAGTCCAGGCCCAGAGAATTCCCTATATGTTTTCTAGTGCCTCACTTTAAAAGTGAGTAGGACTCACAGTTTATCTGAAATTTGAAATAAAATCTCTAACATAAAAGATAGAATTCAAAAGAAAGAGATAAAAGGAACATAGGTACAGAAACTATATAGGAACAAAATAAAATTTTAAAAATACAATAAAAATAAGTGACAGAAAACCTTTTAAATATTATAATGCCCTCAAAGAGAAAGTAGAGTTGAAACCAGGTCTGACAATTAAGTTTGTGAACTCATCCTAGAAAGAGTGCTACACACCTCATTGCTAACTATGGCCACAGTCACTTTTTAGCACTCCTCTTGGGAAACTATGCACTAACACCAGCACCTCGTCCACCTTTCAAAGCAATTTTGGAAGTCTTTTTCTGGAATGGCCATCAGAGATGTCATCATATTACCCTTGATGTGGCCTTAATATCATAAAAATGTTTTTCCTTCTCTTTAGGTAAAAAGAAAGTCATTGGGGGCCAGATTAGATGAATAGGGAGGGTGTTCCAATACAGTTATTTGTTTGTTGAATAAAAATTCCATTACAGACTGTGTCATGTGAGCTGGTGCCTTGTTGTGATGCAAGAGCTATGAGTCATTAGTGAAAAGTTTAAGTCATTTTTGTCTAATTATTTTATGCAGCTTTTTCAGCACTTTCAAATAATAAACTTGTCTAATTGCTTGTCCAGTTGGTGCACAATCATAATGAATAATCCCTCTGATATCAAAAAAGGTTAGGAACATTATTTTGATTTTGATTTAGAATGATGGAAATTGGGGGTTGTGGAGAATTGGCTGAATTTCATCATGTACACTGACACTTTGATTCAAGGTCATTTTGGCACTGCCATGCTTCATCACCAGCAATAACATGACTGAAAATATCATCTTGCTTCTCCAAATGTTCCTACCCAACTTTGACTCTCTTCCTTGCTTTTGTTCATCAGTTAGTTCCTTAGGGACTATTTCTGCATACACCTTCCTCATGACAAGATTTTCTATTAAGATTTTTCTATTTTTTTCTCTGCCAATGTATATTTGGTCTGCTACTGTGCTTGTCACAGTCAGCCAATGTTTCTGATGCACAATTGGATGAATTTTTCAATGTTTACATCAGTTCTGCTTGTTATTGGTCACCTTGACCTCTCTTTAACAGTGTTGATGTCCCCTCAGAATAACGTTTAATCCATTTATACATCACCATTTTTTGTAGCATTATCCCCATAAATTTGAACTAACATGTCCTTGAGTTCACTTCCACTCTTGACAACTTTAACCAGAAATTTGTGAATGTTTTTTGTTCATTGTTCTATTAAGCTCAGACATTCTTGCCATCTCACACAAAATCATACAACAACAATAATGAATGTCACTCAGCAAGACACCACCACATGTTGCTAGGAACATAGGTGTACAACATTGATATACCGTGGTCGTGAAATCTGACTGAGTTGTGTGTAGAGTGCAGCCAATGGAAGAATAGGAGGCAAATTATGAGTCCTTGTATGTAGCATTCTTTAGTACTGCCTATGTGTCAGGCATTTTCTAAATGTTTTATATCAACTCACAACAACACTATGTGAGACATATAAGAAAACACTATCTGCATTCATAGGAGAGGGATTTGAAGAACCAAGAGACTAAAAATGATTGTTACCACTGTGTAACTACTTGTAATAAGTTATAGTTCAAATATTTCAGCCTATGCATTCCCCAGAGTTTACATTCTTCCCAATTACATTCTATTGCTTACCTAAGATATTGCATCTATAAAACAAGAAGTGAATACCACCAAAAAAGGACACTCATGAAATAGGAAATAGCACTAGGAAATGCAGTAAATGAAAGATAAGAAACATTCAAAAGACTTGGAAGAAAAAGTCGAAGTTACCTTGAAAACAATCCCAACAAAAATAATAGAAAATGAGAAAAAAAACTATTATAGAATATGATAAGAAATATCTGAACATAAATAGTTTCAGAAAGAGAAAAGACAGATGGAAATTATTAAACAAACAGTATTCAAAAATTTCCCAGAAGTGAAGTTTCTGAGTTTCCACATTACAGCAACTATGAGGTATTGCCAATAAGAGTTCTCCTCAGTAAAAACTTATTGTTCACCCATAGGAGTGCAGTTAGCTGGCAGCCTCAAGCTGTTTTCACCCTTAGCATTTGCCTCAGTTATCAGGCCCAGGCTTCACACTTGAAGCCAACAATCAGTGAGTCAGCATGATAGGGATACTTGAACTTGGCCAATTATACTCAGTACTGGATTCCTCTAAATCTTAGTTTGAAACTTTGTATTAGAGCTCTCCATTGCATTGGTTAAGACCACAGATGTGGATCATTGTATAATACTCTCCCACTCAATCCTGGTCTGTTCTACTTTTACCTTTATTAGGAGTTTTCTCTTAATAAGTCTCCTGCATTTATAAAAACATCTGAGTGTCTGCTTCCCAGAAGACACAAAGGATATACACATTGATGGGATGCACTAAGAATTCAGCATAAAAAAAAAATCAAAGGTTCTTGCTAAAATACTATATATTGTCATGAAATTTCAAAAGATCCAAACTTATTTTAGTGTGCAAATGAATGAAATATCAAAGCAGGTCTCATGTAAATAACTGGTGATTGGGGGGGAGGAGCCAAGATGGTGGTCTGTAGCCAGCTTGCTGCAGAGGTTCCCATCCAGAAGGAGAGTTAAAGGACAGAAATTTAGCAAGAAAGCCAATGGTATGGATCTGAGCCAAAAGAGAAGGTCGACTGCACATTGACCCTGCTGGGGCGACCTGTGACCCCAAGGACACAAACAAAAAGGTACAGAGCACATCACCAAGCAGACAGAAGTCCCCTCCCCCATGAGAATGGCTCACAGTATACTCCATACCTCCATACAAACAAGCGAGCGGAGTTCGGATGTCCTCCCACTCTACTCCATGAGAGAGACCCTCTAAAAACCAGACCTCTTTCCCCTACTAGGGTGCCACGGCACTCTCCCACCAGGCATAAAACTGTATAAAACTGTATATATATTCTCTACCTGCAAGTTTGAACTCCTGGTACTCCCCTCCACTCTTACCCTGAGGTCTGGAGGCCTGTCTCCCACGGAGTCCAGATTCTTGGACATTTTCTCAAGGGTTGTGGATGGGGTGCAGACTGTTGCTGATCTGTGCTGATTTTCTGGATCGGGAGTGGTGAGAGGGAAGTGAGCCGACAAAAGGCCAGGCTGGAGAGGCGGTCCCCTGAGGCACAGACTGGCAGCCGCAGCTGCGGGAACAATGGCTGTGGGGCTCGCACCCCTGGGGATGTTTTGAGGAGACACTCCCAGTCTCTCTGGGAGGCCAGGGGAAGCTGGGTGGCTTCTCTGGTGGTAGCCACCGGCAGAGCGGCCCAACAACCAAGGTGCATAAAGGATATGCCTGAGGCAGTACCGGCCGGGGCAGAGAATGGGGATTAGAATACCAGTAGATTCAGCCGACTCCCAGGGCAGAGGCAGCTTTACTTAGCTTCAGATGCACCTGGCCCTCAGGGGATGAAAGCTGAGACAAAGGGCTGGAACTCACAGACTGAGTCAGACCTATTTGCAGCCCAACGTCTCATCAGGGAAAATAGCCATGACAGAAACAAATTTTGCAAACTTGTTCTGTTCTATCAGCAACATCAATCAGGGATAGGGCTGGAACTGAGTGAATCGCCCCAGCCCCTATCAAGTACCCAGGTTGTCAGGCCTCACCTCCCCCTGCCAAACAGTGACAGGGAGTGACGGACTGGCTGAGAAGCCACAGACCTCCCTGTACCCAGGCAGGCACAAATCTCTGGAGGATCTGCTCATTGGAGGAAATTGAATCACAGCCCTGCAGGATTACCACTGACTGGGTTTGACAGAGGGGCAAGGTGGGGAAGAAGGCATCAACTTTCCCAGACTAATCTACTTGCTGTGGGGGTCCCTCCTGAGCTCACAGAGCACCAGAGCGAGTTATACTAGAGGTTCCAGTAGATCCCTGCCATCTAGTTGCCAGAGACTTTTTAACTCTTCCATTTGAGACCGGTGCTGGCTGGGACAATTGATTGGGACCTCTTCAACTGGGCCAATCACCTGAGTACTTTCCAAAGTGGTACCCTGGGTGTGTGGTAGTGGGAAGGTTTGATTTTGCTTTTCCAATTGTTGCCTGTGGGGAGCACAATGACTTAACTGCTGGTATTTCTCCACAGCTCAGATTTCAATTCAGAGTAACTGATTCTCTAGGGTAAGACAAAGACCAGCTGACAATAAGACAGAGTCACTTAACCCCACCACACAAAGAAGGTCCCCAATTTTGCAAGCAGTAGCACTGTACGGGTCCTTGGAAAAACTCTAGGGGAAAAGGTTCAGACACCAGTCCCAGCTTTCAAGCAAAGGACTGGTCATTCACTACTTCTAGAACCCCCAGCCCAACTTGTCCTTATCTACTCATCCAGCCAAACAGTGCAAAATAATCATGGGGTGGAATCAGCAGAAAAACTCTGGCAACATGAACAGCCAGAGTAGATCAACCCCACCAAAGAACAATTTGGCAGACACAAATGACAATCCTATGCATAAACAGATGGCTGAGATGTCGGAAATTGAATTCAGAAATTGGATTGCAAACAAGATTAATAAAATAGAGGAAAAGTTGGATTTAGAAATTCAGAGTGCATTTCAAAAATTGTCTCAAGAAGTCAAGGAATTCAAAGACCAAATGACCAAAGATTTTGACATCCTTGAGACAAGAAGTTTCAGCCCTCAAAGATCTGAGAAACACAGTAGAATCCCTCAGCAACAGAATGGAGCAAGCAGAAGAAAGGATTTCTGACATTGAAGACAAAGCTTTTGAACACTTCCACACCTACAAAGAGGAAGAGAAATGGAAGACAAAACCAGATCATTCTCTCAGACAGCTCTGGGATAACTCAAAGAAAACCAGTATTCGCCTTATAGGGATACCTGAAAATGATGAAGTGGCGTCACAAGGCACAGAGTCTCTTCTTTATGAGATTATGAAAGAGAATTTTCCAGACATGCCAAGAGATTCTGAAATTCAGATGGCATACAGTTTCACAACCCAAGCATGACTCAATCTGAACA
>CAUYRH010052648.1:0-23719 GCA_963574655.1 Perodicticus potto | reverse complement strand
AGCTGGGACTGCAGGTGCCCGCCACAACACCCGGCCATTTTTTGGTTGCAGCCGTCAACCAAAGATGTCAACAAGCCGTCATTGTTGTTTGGCGGGCCCAGGCTGGATTCGAACCCGCCAGCTCAGGTGTACGTGGCTGGCACCTTAGCCCGTTGAGCCACAGGCACCGAGCGTATTCATTCTTTAAAAGAGAATCCATTTAGAATTTAGTGTGATTCAACGTAACATTGAATTACGTGACATTCCCAATATTAGATTTATAAAAATGACCTTACTATGACCCAAGCCATTGGTATTTTTAGTCACTTGCCAGGTAGAGAAAGTTATCCTGAGAACATTTTCTGTGTTTGGGGATGGGAAGCCTAGGAAAGCAATGCCCCTGCTGCCTATGACAGTACCCGACTCCCTTCCTGGACCCGGGCCCTGATGAAGTGGAGAGGATCAATTTGCCATAGTTTGGCTGTAGCAGATGTGCTACATGTGACAAATGGCAAACATGTTGAAATTCTCTGTTAGAACAATGCTGCCTCTGTGCTCTGAATTTACATACTGAGACTGTCATCAGCAATAGGAAGTGGTGTAAGAACAAAACAGTCTCATTCTATCTGTTCATTTCAACTTTAAATCAGTTTGAGTTAAAGGCTTTTCCATACCAAAAGCACAACTTACATTGTAAGTCATTGGCAGATGCCATTTTTAGTTTTCAAATGAGTGAATCAAAATGCTCACCAGCTTCCCTTTAGAAGGATGCCGCACCCCCGTGATGTGGCTTGGGGCCTCTATCTCAGCAGCAGAGAGCCGACCAGCCTGACTGCCCAAGGGGGCTTCCAATTGTACCCTGGGATTAATCACTCATAAATGGATCTTAGGATTTCTAGTTTTATTGTAAAAACTCGAACATGTTGTATTTCAAGATTGTGTTTCTTGAACTAGATTTAAACTATACTAATTTGCTTTGGAAGGAAATCAGATTTGGAGGAACATAAAATATATCCCACAACACAGATGCCCTATGTCGTGAAGTGATTGGAACTCACTCTCCTGAGGTGATGAAAAGAATTATGAAAACTTGGTAATCGCTGAAACAATGATATGACAATTATGCTTTCTTTAAATCTTTTATGATTCTTTTTCTTTTAAAATCATACTCCTATTTATCTCGATTGAATAAAAATTTACTAGTGTGAAAGGTAATGGAAAAATCTTCAAACAACAATTCATAAGTTGTAGTCAAAGCTGTGCTTTGCTATTAGAAAACAAATTAATTTCTTGTATGTGTACATACAATACATTTAATAATCATCAAAATAAAACATTTATATTAGTTGGGTGTTCTTGGCACTGCTTTCCTCTGTCTTTGAGCAGCATTGTTTTTTTCTTTATAGGTGTCCTTAATTATTGTCTTCCATTCAGAGATAATATTTATATAATAACTCAAAATATCTTTTCTGGATTAATTTTAAGAACCACACCAACTGATGATGTGGGCATAATAATATTAAATATGAAATATGCTTCTAAGCGGGGAAGAGAAAACTTAATTTCCTTAAGTATAACTAAAATAAACTGCTAGAATATTCTTCTAAGCCTATAAGGCTAATAAAGATAAGAATAAACTAGTGACTATACAACAAGCATGGAAGTGTCTCTCCAAGAACACTCTGTTACTTGATGTTTACTAAGAAAGTGTAGAAGTAGGTTATTTCTTTTTTATACATAATTAAAAATTCATTATATATAAGTTTTTCCATTTTTATATATAACATAATTTATTACACATATTTATTCTCTCTATATAATAGCATTCCTTTATTCTTTTATGTAATCATTCTATAAATATGATAATATGTAATAATTTTATACATAATACTCATAATACTGCAGTTTTATGTTATATATAGTATATCTACATAGGGACAGATCATTTATATATAATAGTTTTCCCAATTACCACATATAATATGGAATTACCACATATAATACCGAATTTTTATGATTATTTTTATATTATCTAAATGTAGATAATGAACTAATAAATTAGTTCGAGAGCTATTTAGCACATATTTAAATTGAAGCTAAGGATTGAGTATCCAGATAAGCAAGGTTTTTGTTATATTTCGAAGTTCATGCCTATCTAAGCCGAATGTCTATTCTTGCTATTTTTACATTATTTTTTTCTTATGATATTTTAATAATTTTCTGGCCCTCTATGATAGAGGATAATTGGAGTCTTAAGGAGTATTTGTTTTATTGAGACTCAATGAAAACGAAAACTGTCTTCTGATTTACTAGAACATTAGCAAGAAAATTAAATTATAAAAACCCTAAAAATAAAACATACCTACTTGAATTTACTTATTTATTTATTTATTTATTTATTTATTTTGTAGAGACAGAGTTTCACTTTATCACCCACAGTAGAGTGCCGTGGCGTCACACAGCTCACAGCAACCTCCAACTCCTGGGCTTAGGCGATTCCCTTGCCTCAGCCTCCCAAGTAACTGGGACTACAGGCGCCCACCCCAACGCCCAGCTATTTTTTTGTTGCAGTTTGGCCAGGGGCAAGTTCAAACCCGACACCCTCTGTATATGGGGCCAGCACCCTGACCACTGAGCCACAGGTGCCACCAGAATTTTTTTTTTTTTAATTTATTGTTGGGGATTCATTGAGGGTACAAGAAACCAGGTTACACTGATTGCATTTGTTAGGTAAAGACCTTCTTACAATGCGTCTTGCCCCCAAAAGGTGTGGCAAGGTGTAGCTCCTTCCCATTCCCTCTCTCTGCTCTTCCTTTCCCCCCCTCTCCCTCCCTTTTTTCTCTCTCTGCTATCCCCTCCCCCACCCCCTCTGTGTCATTAATTGTCATAATTGTCCTCATATCAAAATTGAGTACATAAGATTCTTGCTTCTCCATTCTTGTGATGCTTTACTAAGAATAATGTGTTCCACTTCCATCCAGGTTAATGCAAAGGATCTAAAGTCTCCATCTTTTTAAATGGCTGAATAGTACATACCTACTGGAATTTTGTGAAGAAATAAATAACCAGACGAACTGATAATATTTATGAGTATTAAGTTGTTGATATTTATTCAGTTAGGCTCTTCATCAAGCCAGCTGGAGAGATCAATCTTTATCTAGAAAAGTATTTAGAGCAGCACCTGTGGCTCAGTGGGTAGATGCTGGCCCCATATACCTGGGATAGAGGGTTCGAACCTGGCCTTGGTCAAACTGCAACAAAAAATAGCTGGACGTTATGGCAGGCACCTGTAGTCCCAGCTACTCAGGAGGCTGAGGTAAGAGAATCGCCTAAGCCCAGGAGGTGGAAGTTGCTGTGAGTTGTGATGCCATGGCACTCTACCAAGGGCTATAAAGTGAGATTGTGTCTCTAAAAAATAAATAAATAAATAAATAAAAAAGTATCTAAAAATTGAAGACGACTATCAGATTTAGATTTAAACTCTTCAAACATTGTTGAAAATAATTAACTGTGAAATTACAATAATTCCTTTTTTTCCTCATGTAATTGATAATTCTGGGGTATTTATAAGTAACAAAGTCTGTCTGGCAAATAAAAGTTCATCACAAATTGTGCTTTTTGAGATTGTAAACCCTATTTTGAAGAATATAGTCTAAAATTCTTCACAGCAGAAATTCTTTACACTCAATTTTTTCTAGTTACATTCATCATGTTTTACCATTGAATTGTTCTATATCAAATAGTAACTCAGAAACAAATATTCCATAGTAGGGTTATATGGAACATCTCCTGGGGAAGGGCTCAACTACAACTTTAGACTTTTACTTAAAAGTAACCTACTTGTTTGTACCCATATATTAATCTGAAATTTAAAAAATAAATGAATAAATAAAACATAAAAAATTAAAAAAAATTATTCTATACTAAAGGAAAGCATAAGAAAAATTATAAAAATGCTATAATTTTCAAATAGTCTACTCTTCTTTATTCAGGGTTAATGTAAATACTGAAGATATATTTAGAAAAGCACACATTTACACCTTTAATAAGGTATAAATATAAAGAAGTTTCTTTCTAAACTGAAACAATTATCTCTATTAGATATATCTAAAAATAAAAGCAACAACAAAAAAAACAAGTGAATGACCTATTTCAAAGTCAATTTTCTCTTAGATCTTGACAAATATTGGAAAAAAATTTCAATCAATAAGAAAAGAGCAGTGAAACAAAATTGTTTCTAATTAGAGGCTATCTATGCACACCTTCTGGACAAACAATTCCGTGTAATAAATGCAATCAAGGCTTTTTTTCTATTTGTCTTCTATATATATTCTTTATCTACATCATGTCAGTCTCTATAAATGTAAATATATGAACTATCCTTCCAACATAACTCTGAATCCAATAAAAAGATACCATTGCTTTGGATATAAATTATAAAACTTTAAGTAAATCTCAGCAGTTTATAAATTATACTCAGTAAATCACAGGCTTATACTATTTATTGGTAAACTCTATGTGCACTAAATATTTACAGTTGTCAACTTAAGAATTACATTGTAGCTAATCAGATGTTATAGACGGGAGTAGAATGTTGCCTTTTGTACCTTTGAAAACTGGTTGGTAAGAAACACAGAAGATACCATTTGCAATGCAAAGCACAGTTTTATTACTACACTTGCGGCATAGATATTGAGTTCTTTACTGCAAGAATTTCACACAGTTTTTCTTTCACCCTTCATGATCATTCATCTTTGAATAAAAGCTGCAATATCTTATTCTACAGTTTCCCAGGGAATAAAAAATGTAGTCAACGTGGTAAACTCTCAATTAAATTAGAGATGCCAAATACATCATCTAATTTATGGTACCTGCTGGTGTTTGTGATGGGTTACAGTACCTTTAGTTAAATTTGTTGTGTGTGTTTTTTTTGTATGTGTAATATTTCTCCTTTAAGAAAGTGGGAAAATAATGTGTTTGTCATTTGAAAGAAATATTCTGACTGGTAGCGGTAGTTTATTAAACTTCAATATATGGAATCAAAGTAAAAAAATTATTGCATTAATTCATCTTTAATACACCATAAAAATATTGAAAATGGAAATGGGAAACACTCTTCAACTTATCTAGTCTATCCCCTGAGGCTATCATAAATTTGCCCCATGAAATACATCCTCTGGTGTTTTATCTTTCCTGGTATTAAGCCATTAAATTGCTCCATTCAGTATATACTAAGTAATTGTAATGTGGACATGACAGTATTCCCCTCTTCAGAGTCACCTTTTGAGTTGGTTGTTTTATCACATATGCAAACATTACAAACAACAGACACTCTCAGGCATAAATTTGCTTTTCCAAGATGTAATTTAAATGTTGAGTAGAACAGAAGTTGGCCATATGTGGCCCAAACATCAACTCTAGCTAGCCCCATTAACTGTGTCTATAAATAAAGTTTTATTGAAACACAGATGCAATCATTTCTTTATGTATCATTTATGGCTGCTTTTGCACTCTAATGGCAAAGAAATAGTTGTGACGAAACCAATGACCTACATAGCCAGAAATATTTACAAACTGGTCTTTTACAGAGAGAATTTGCTCAATCCTGGTGTAGTAGTCCTAAAGGAAGAGAATCAAAACTGGATTGCTATTCTCATCCAAATTACTGCATCCCTGTGTGTAAAGAGCATTTCATTATATTTGTCAAAATTATGTGTCCTCGGGACACTTATTACTGTTTCCTTACATTTTATTATTAATTATTAACTGAGAAATATTTAGTATTATTTAATGTTTGTAATTTTAATTAAAACAATTTATGCTCTTCTTTTTCCCTGACGAGGTGGTTTCATGCAAAGAGCAGCAGCTGAGTCTTCATCTTTGTCACCATCCCCCTGTGCCTAATGTTGTGTGTTATCCATAGCATAAACTCAATATGTATTGAAATGATACTCTTCACATTTCAAATAGACTTCTATAATGGAATTCTAACTTGTTTTGAAAATGAATGGCTTAATTTCTGTAATTTTATTAGATTTCCATAAACTTCCTGTTATTTAAATGACTATTTGAAATGCAAATATCTGATTGAATGAACCCCAAATAGTGAGTTAAAACTGTGGTTGTACAATAAAAACTTTTGGGGGTAATAGAGTAGAGAAGTTTTATTTTGACCTAGACTGCAACCCACTATTCATTAATTCTCACAATCCCCTTAGATCATTTAGATCAAGAATACTTAAAAGTTGTCTTTCAAGTACTTTGAATCCCTACAGGTTTCACCTAGACAGTGATGTTTTATTTTTCTTAAGAGCAACTTTTCCTTTCAATTTCCTGCAAAGTTGAATTCTTTTATTGAGAACACAAGAAAGCCTTCACTATGGATATTACATGCATATAGCCCCTTAAACATTGTTGGGGTGAAAGTGCGTGCATGATGCTCACAGCTGGAGGAGTGACCCTGGGAGTGGGCAAAAGAGAGGTCATGCTCTAATTCTAGAACATTTTCTTTAGCAATCCTTATCACGGACTTACATCATTTTTTTCTTGAAATGTGAACAGGTTAACACTTTAGAGAGGCGAGACAAAATCTCTGCATGCCAATAGTTCAGACAGTGAACATTACTGTAATTCTAGTGGTCAAATAAATTATGCAAATATATGTCCCATGGTGCAACTTAAATTTTGCACCATTGATTGCAAAATTGATCTTTTTATAATTATTCAGATTCTATATACATTCTGATTATGTTAACGTAGGAAGAGAC
Organism: Perodicticus potto; assembly: GCA_963574655.1. Taxonomy (NCBI): domain Eukaryota; kingdom Metazoa; phylum Chordata; class Mammalia; order Primates; family Lorisidae; genus Perodicticus; species Perodicticus potto. Next base: position 16,973 of record CAUYRH010052648.1, on the reverse strand, counting down.
TCTCCTAGCCACTTAGCCAGATGTGATTATTATCAGTTTTTGATTTTTTTCAACACAGTCTAGGAGCCATAGGGTGAGGTTCACGAGGCTACATCGCAAGGCCTCTATAACAGTAATCTAGCTGTTGAGAGGATTAATAAAGTTTTTGGACTGCTGGAGTCTCAACCTCCCAAGTGCTGAGGAAATGTAGTGCATCACTGCACTCTCACCAAGTCCAGGATGGCTCCTGATCTCCATCCTTTCTAACCATGACCATCCCAGGAAACCATTAGCTTTTCTAGCTCCCCCTCCCCCAGTTAAACACACATAGAAACAGAGACCTTTGTCGCCTGTTCATATGTTCAGTTTTCAGTTTAGAAAATTTCCACCTAAGTAGTAATTATAGTGAATCTTATATCTTTTTTTTAATGAAAAAATTTAACAAAATGGTCATAAAGCAAAATTGCAGTGAATATCACAGACTAATAATGTACCATAAACTCTCAAAACCTTGCCCATTTTATTGTTCAACATTGTTTAGGAGATGGAATGTTAACAATAAATTCATTTGATTTAGAAAAGAATAAAAATCATACATAGAGGGAGAGGTCTGTTCTAAGTTCTCCTTTTTAAGATTTGATATCTTGGGCCAAGTGCTGTGGCTCATACCTTTAATCCCAGCACTCTGGGAGGCTGAGGCAGGTGGGTTGCTTGAGCTCAGGCGTTGAGACGAGCCTGAGCAAGAGCAAGACCCCATCTCTACTAAAAGTAGAAAAACTAGCTGGGCATAGTGGCAGGTGTCTGTAGTCCCAGCTACTTGGGAGGCCGAGGCAAGAGGATCCTTTGAGCCTGAGAGTTTGAGTTTGCTGTGAGCTATGGCGCCATGGTACTCTCCAGGGCAAAAAAAAAAAAAAAAGGAAAAGTAAAATTTGATATCTCAATAATATTTATCAGATTAGATATCTTAAAATATTCCCAGTTTCGTCAGATTCAAACCTCAAGTTACAAGTTCAAGTGCTGTCAGAGGCCTGGAGAAAGCAGCAGTGTCACCAAGGGGAGAGGGGATGCGTTTGCCTTTCCGCTTGCTCACTTCAGAGAACGGCCCGCTGACATTGGTAGTCTAACGAGGTATCTCTGTCAAACGGCTCCCTACATCTGTGCATAAATGATTCCAGAAGAAGATGACTTTCAGGGGTGTTGTCCGTCTTGTAGCTCATTGGGGAATAAAAAGCACATTTATGGTATTTTTCTCAAATCAGACCTACGCAGTTATTTGCTGTGAATGATGCTTTTAAAATTGCACACTGGGTTGTTTAGTGTCGCGGGACAGAGGCCACATACAGCAGGAGAGCAAAAAGAAGCAAATAGGATGGAGAGAAGGCCGCAGAGCTGACCTCACGCTGAAGACTTTCCATGCTGACACTGGAAGCCTCCTCGTTGCCACTAATGTCCCCACCCGTTCGTAGCAGTAATTGGGAAATCTTCCACAGGCACAATCCTTTATCTTAAACGACTCACTGAAGGGGATGGTAACCCCAAACCACAAATTTAAAGAATTAAGCATTATTTTCATTAATTTCACCATCCTTTTCTGAAGCAGAGAAAACAAATATAGATTTTTTGTTCTTAGAGGCGTATAGCAAAGTGATGTTTTAAAGTCATGTTTTCCAAACTTCTATAAGTACCTTCGCCTCACGTGAGAAGCTTTGTAACTTGTCCCAGCAATTCCCAGTCTGCAGGTCTGGGTGGGGCGGGGCTGGGATTCTCTTTTACAAGCTCCCAGGTGATCCTGGGCTGCTGCTCTGAGGAGTTTATTTTGATCCGCCAGGTCGATAAGGGCTTCTGGTGTCACAGTGGTTAAAGTTAGTACATGGTGGGTCCTTTTCTCCACAGCTCCAGCCGCACCTCATGTCTTCCAGGCTCTTGCAGCTCTTCTTTATTCCGGCACACTGAGCTACATCAATTTGCAGGACCTTGCCACGTCCTATTGACTGGTTTTGAAAGAAGTCTAGAAATCTTCAGGCATAAACGAAAGAATTCATAAGATGTCAGCATTACTATAATTTGATCTGGGAGATACAATTGCCTTCCTTTTACTTATCATACCACCTAAGGGTGTCCCCGAGGGACACAACTCTACATGTGTTCTGTGTGTGGGTCAGACACACAGACCAACATTTATTAACGAAGGTCCTTGCTCCTTGTTTGGAGATTAACACATTGGCAATACAAGTTTGTTGGCTTGTTTGTTTTAAATGAAGATGTCTTAGACTTAGTAAAATCTTCTCCAACTACGCAGTAAAAAATAGACTCTAAATCAATTCCTCTGCTATGATGTGTGTGGAGTTAAGTAGATAGCTGTTTTTTTTTTGCTCATTTTACTTTTTTTATGTCTTACCTAAATGACTATTAAGTTCATAGGCTATTATATTTATTTTAAAGCTTCTCTGCCTATACCAAATTTTACCATTCAAATTGTTTTCTTTTATACATAACCCATTTTCCAGCTTAAACCACCATCAAGATGCTTATCTTCTTACTAAAATATACTCTAAAACCCAACTCAAAATCTTCTAGCATAGTACAAATATTCACGCTTGAAAAACAGTGCTACATAGAATATAATGTAGCTAGGCGGAATCTTTATTAAAAGCTAGTGTTAATAAAAGAAAACAAAATTTAAAATACTCAAATTCTACAATAGCCATATAATTATTTTATATTGATAATGAGGAGCTTGTGTCTGGGAGTTTTATTTTGATGAAACGAAGTGAAGATTTAAAAAGATAATACAAATGATCAGATGCTCTGTGAGTAGTAAAATACATGTAAGACTTTTAATCTGTACAATGTGTTCATCTGATTTACTTGGAAAAAGGAAAGACTACTTTTAGAGATAGCAACAGAAAATTTCAAAATTTAACTAAAATTTTGAATGATCATTCAATTATATTAATATACTAAAAAAGAAAAGAAAAGGCTGTGTCCATAGCTCAGTGGGTAGGGTGCCGGCCACATACACTGAAGCTGATGTTCAAACCCAGCCCAGGCCTGCTAAACAACAATGACAACTACAACCAAAAATAGCCAGGTGTTGTGGCAGGTGCCTGTAGTCCCAGCTTCTTGGGAGGCTGAGGCAAGAGAATGGCTTAAGCCCCAAAGTTGGAGGTTGCCGTGAGCTGTGATGCCACGTACTCTACTGAGGGTGACAAAGTGAGACTCTGTCTCAAAAAAAGAAAAAACAAAATCCCTAAAAAATGTTGCTATAAAGAGGAAATGTCAGGCATGAGCCGCAGGCGTATAGGTTGTAAACGACCTCAGAAGCCTGCACTGTGTATTAGTCATGCAGGAGGCTAAGTGGAGAAACATTGAAAAGACACATGTAGGTTTCCTGGAGCCAAAAAATGTCTACTTAACACTATCGCATACCAGTTCTCAATTGGAATACCGTCAGGAAGTTAGTTGCTTTTCAAATTAGTGTAAAATATACTTCCCTTTCCAATAGTATGACCATAATCCCAATATACAGGACACTGAGGGGAGACAGCCAGCCAGGGGGCGGGTTCATAAAGAGAAGCGAGAAGCACTAGTCAGCAGAGGTGAAGCGGGGGGAGGCGCAGGGAGCAGAGAGCAGAGCTTGGAGGAAGTGCGGGGAGCAAGAACAGGAAGAGCATTTGTAATAATAGTGGCTTACTCCAATTTTGTAGTAAGTGCGTGGGAAGTATATTTAGCTATCTAAACCTGATTATTCAACAGACAAATTTTGGTAGGTATATTTATACTTTAATTGTACGGTATATGAACCTCATTTAATTTTGTTTTAGATCCGATTAGATCACGTATGTTCATGAATTTCTGAGTTAAAGACCCCCCCTTGTACTGTCACACAAGGAAGACGTCCATCACATGCACCCCGTCTATCTTTTGCAGCTGAGGTTTTGTGCCAGGAATTAATAGCTTTCTATGTAGCCTGTCTTTGCTATAAAACTTGATTTGTCATTTCTGCTCTCGTGTATTATTAAAATGAGGTGAAAATCATAGTTTTGCTAAGAATTTTTAGATCTGTCCCTATTGTCCATGTATTCCCAAATTTAGTTGTGCCATCTTTGTAAATCTGCGAGAGACGGCCTTCCTTAACATCTATCATTTCTTATTATAAGTTTCAACAAAAATACATTTTTATTAAAACTCTTACCTACCTTTACACTCTAGCTTCTATTAGATATGTTAAAATTGATAACAGAACAGGTACTAAAATGTACGATTCCTCCAGAAAATTTTCCTGGGTTAACAAAGCCCAGCCTTACCCAAACATTGCAGAAAATGCATTTCAAACTTGTCCTCGTATCTTCGTATGATCTTGTGTCGCGGTGGAAAAGGAGCTGCTGCTCTCACTGGTGGCCTTCCTGCCTCATTATCTGTTTGGGGTCATCATGTCTGAAGGAGGGAACCTCATAGAGAGCTGCACTACGTCCTGGTTTGCAGGACGAAGCCGCTACTTCCATTATCTTGTCAATTAGAAGGATAAAAGTAGACCCCTAGCAGGAAAAAAACGCAAAATGCACGGAAAGCCGATCCCATTTCGATACATTACGAGAAGGCAGGCCTATGCATACTAAACAGGTCTGCATACATGACACATACAGAGTCCCCACTGGGAAGTGGAGGGGAGCAGGAGGAAGCTGATCCCTGACAACTCAGAAAGGTGCGGGTGGATGATGAGCAGCGACTTAAGGGGTACAATGTGCTTCATTTGGTTGGTAGATACCCCAAAAGCCCTGACTTCACTACAAAACTTACCCACATAACAAAATTGCTCTTGTACCCTGTGTGTATAAATAAAAAATAATATTGGGGTTAAATAAAACTGAATTTGTGAACTGGAATTTATCTCCTTGAGAAGTCATAGGGTGACCAACTGTTCCATCCAAAGGTCTGCAGAGGGTTTATCAGGACAGGAGACTTTACTGTGAAAATGGGGACAGTACCAGGCACCTGCAAGGGGTCGTCTTCCTGAATAGGTGGGAGCATTTTTAATTTCTGAGGACTGTTATCCCTGGGTGATTTAGCAGACACATCATTTTTTAACATTGTTGAGCTATTCTTTCATTTGGACGAGAAGAAAAGAGTAGGGCAACTAATTACTTACTTCATGGAGATAATGAGAAGGAAGAGAAATATTTGAACGTCCCATCAGAGCGACTCGCTGGACCTCTCATCTGGTGTGCTGATGTTGTTTTGACTATGTTAACTGGTTTGGTTCTTTAAGAATTCAAATCATTGCATTTGTCTGTAAGGTTTAATTACCTTTTATTAAAAAGAAGCCCTGCTGTTAGGGCATATGGGCAGTCTCTCATCTTTATAAAACAAAGGGAATATAAGACTCCAGGACACATCTTGGGTCCAGTTGGTTCAATAACATGGTGCCGCCATTCTCTGTGGAAGCTGCATCGCTTTGTAATTAAAACTCTGGTGAGTGAAGTCCAATAGGCTCCATAACTTGCAGATCATGAAAGAAAACAAAAAATTAAGAGAAATTTACTTTACCATGAATCAAATAGCTAAGAAAGAACGAGAACAAAGCTGTAACCCTGATAGTACACTTACCTTTTAGTGCTGTTTCTTGGAGTTACCTTGATTTATTTGAGCTTGCCAGGATGTTACTTTTTTAAAAGACCTAATTTACTAACAGTGTGGGATTTTCCAAGTTTTTCACTCCCATCAGATTGCATTTTTATTTGCTTTCGCTGTAAAGACCTATATTACAGAGACATCACAATTGAACTCTGTGTGGGAGGCTCTCCAAGGCAGAGAATTCCCATATATCTTTTTGTCTTTGGAACATTTTGAGAGTCTTTAGGCCCTGAAAATGGAGAGCAACTTGGCACTCATTGAAGTTTATTATTGATACTGACCTCCTTTGCTTTTTTTGTTCAGTTGAGGAAGTTGTGTCCAACTGGTTTTATTTTTTTAATAGACTAGGTTAAACAACCACAGCAACTCCCAGTACAGTGTCTGTAATTGGACTTCTGCCTCTCTTTGGCACTCTAGATCTTAACAGATGTAAATTTCTTTTCCGTATCTTGAACTTAGGGAATGCTGGTATTTTAGACTGTGTGTGAAAGGGTTCAAGCAACATAGACCCAGCTAAGAGTGGGGATACTAGGTAACTTATCAGCTAACCCTGGGCACTTTTAAGAGTGAAGGGCCATTATTCATAGTTATGCTTGGACTTCAGGTAGCAACCAGGTTTATCCCAGGTAAACTAGCATTTAAAGTCACAATTACACATCTCTAGAGGGAAGATCATAGTGCATAATTCCAAACTGCATTAAAATGGGCATGAGGAAAAGCAAGAGAGTTTTAAAAATCAGTATTCTGCTACCAAACTTACTCGTAAACCCAGTCCTGCACACTGCGGGGGGAACACTGGGAACTCCATCTTCAAAACCCTCTGAGCTTAAGGGAACAAAGTTGGGAAAACACATTCATTTAGCAAATATTTGTCAGTTAGTTATTACGTGGTAGATGTGGGACACGATTCTGAAAGATGATGGTGAGCCACACAGGGCCCCTGCCTTCATCACAATTATAATTACATGAATTAATGAAACAATCTCAAAAATAAATACCTTATTAGAAAAGTAAAGATGTAGAGCAGTGCACAAACTTGTGAGAAGAATACGGGGAGTCCAGGACAAATTTGGTAGTACAGAAAAGTCTGTTCTAAATTGGAGCTAAGGGGTGGAGAGGTGATGGTTTCAGACAAGGGTTCAGACAAGTCAAGCAGAGACCCTCTTGACTAGGCTTGAGTTCTGCTCAGGTGGAGGAGCTCTCTGCGTTGGTTCTTCCCCTCCTTGTTGGCCTTCCTGTCTGGAATTCCCTCCCCTTTCCATTTTCCTCCTTGGTCATTTCTGGGTTTTTTTGGCAGTTTTTGGCCGGGGCTGGGTTTGAACCTGCCACTTCCAGCATATGGGGCCGGCACCCTACTCCTTTGAGCCATAGACACTGCCACTCCTTGGTCATTTCTTAAGGGAAATTAAAGAATATGTTTTCCTTGGAATGTGAGCAAACTTCTCAATGAGCTTTCTGCCAGTAGGAGGTTGAGAACACACAGATCGTTGTGTGAGTTTATCAGTTACTAGTCTTTTAGTCCTGGCTGATGATTCTTTTGACCATGTGGTTCTCCTAATAAACTGACTTTTCCCCCAATCTATTTAGTTACAATCAACTCTGTATGTGTCTAGTCAATTTCTACCTTTGTGATAAAAACAAATCTCTCTGTCTCTCTCTCTCTCTCCCTTGATGTATTCGCTGGTGATTTGTGTCTATAGACCTTCTTAGAATAACTATACTTTTAGTTTCTTTCTTGAGTCATTTTAACCAATTGAAAAGATTCACCCGTAAATTTAGAGGGCATTAAAACATTTTTCTTTGGTCTTTTTTTTTTTTTTAAAGAAAGTTGTAAGTGTGTCTTGATTTGTTCCTTAATTGTATGGAGACTTAGTGATTGATTTTCAAAGGCCTTCATAGTTACTTTACTTATTGGAAATAACAACAGCTTGCCCCTTCTAACCCCATCCTCCTGGAACTTCAGAACTTTCTGCTTTGCCCTGCAAATGGGTTTGCATTCTGCCCCAGCCTGTTCTGAGCTCATTTCATTTTGTAGTACCCTTCAAAATGCAATCAAGTCCTGCTATTAATATCCTATTTTCCCACTTTTACAATCAAAGCCAAAACGTTCATTTATAATTTTACATATATTTGTATGCAAACTATTTATATCACTTTTAAATTAGTGAGAGATGATGCAGCATAATGCAAATGTCGCAAATGTCTGGATTTGGAGCCAGAGGGAAGTAGAAATAAATTCTAACTTTGGTTTTTATTAGCTTTGCATTGGGGGAAAATTTTGGCAAATTATTTGTGAGACACATTGGATTTACAGGAAGGGATGCGTCTCATTAAATCTATCTTATTTTTCTAGTTAATCATTTAGCTCACCTGACATTCTTATCAGGACATCAGCTTTGAGTTGAGTTGTGCCTTTCCACCATTCCTGGGAGTCTACTCAGGTTAAAGGATTTTTCACACTGGTCTTGCAGGAAACTGGAATCTACTTAGCCCCCGAGCATTAACATCACCCTTGCAGTTTACTTCTCAAATATCCTCTAGGTTAGTGGTTCTCAACCTTCCTAATGCCGCGACCCTTTAATACAGTTCCCCATATGGTTGGGGTCACCACAACATGAGAGTATTAAAGGGTAGCGGCATTAGGAAGGTTGAGAACCACTGCTCTCAGTGATGCCTTTCCACGACTTTGAAGGAACAATTGCTAATCTAGAGACCCTTCCATCAAGCGATGCCAATGCTGTACCCTCAGGATAAAGTTTGGCCAAGGGGGACAACACTGAGATGATAAGCTTACACATCCCTCAGCTCACACACGTGTCGCCTATCAGGACATTCGGCAGTTACAGGAGCACAAATCTAAACACGTTCCAGCATCCTCCACCTGACACAAAACCGAGTCCCTTTGCTTCCCTGGAAATCAATTCACTTCAGAGACAAGAGCATTTTTTAAATAAAATGATAAAAAATAATACTAAAAGGTCGTGTTACTGTCTCTTTTCTGAAGACTACCCTCAGTGGTTTAAATTTGATTTTGTGTCTTAACCAATGACATGAACTGGCAATTTCTTCAGTACAGAAGAAAATGAATTACTGGAAAAATATTCTTCCATTTAAGCACAAATCTGTTTGAGTCAGTCTGACCCTCAGCTTCCCAATATGGGAAGCGACAATATTTGCTGTATATTATACGTATAAAATAAATAATATATATAAAGCACACAGTTCGTATGTGGTTCATTGGGATTGGTTAATAATTATTGGAAGATCTTGTTTCAGTAAAGTTTTAATTTTGAAGATACACATTTTATTTATGAAAATAAGAAAACAATATTTAAGAAAGTTAGAACATAACCATGTCAGGCCTCAGGAGGAGTAGAACCCAGGAAAGCTCCAAACACTGGCATCCTTTCTACTCACACACCTGTGCTGAGTGTCCCTGCTCTTTACTCTTCCCGTCACTTGTGGACACTTTGCTTTTTTAAGTCTGGACACCTGGTCTCTATTTGTGAGCTTCTTTTTATTTGCAATTTCTGCTTCATCTTATTCATAAGCCCTTATTCCTCAATTTCGTTATTCAAAGAGTCCATATGGTCATGGCATAGTTTTTACTCCATCATTAAGCTCACAGACTTTCTACCGTGCTTTAACTTTAAGAAATAATTACTGGAAAGTTCTCCATTGACTTCCCAGGTAATATCTTCACCTCTGAGTTCCTTATGCCACCACCCTGGTGGTGGTCATCTCACACTTTGGGCAGGGCTATTGTAGCTACTAGATCAAAACACAGAATCTAGAACACTGTGAGTGGTTAGTATCTGTTTCTTGAATGAAGAATGCTTTGAGAGGAAATTTTCTTTCTTCATGAATGAGAGACAGAAACACAGAGAGAGAGGATGAAAAACACAAGAATATCTGGATTTTACTCACTTGACAATGAAGGCACCAGTGTGATGCAGACGACTTCTTTGGAAATCCTTGCAGCAGACACACATAGAAAATAAAGGCTCCGAGCCCTCCAGAGTGTATTACCCAATGGAGAAGCTGAGATCTGGGACTGAGGCCTGCAAGGAATCTGTTAGCACATGCTCCATAGCCTCTGGCACTAAAAAGAGAAAGGAAACTTTTTGACAGGAGGAGCCAAGTAGGAATTGCTGGCAAGCGTACAGCTGATCTTGGGTACCAAGGAGAGTCAATATCTGGGATTTATCATTTGGCTGACACCAGGCTGTAATCCATCATTCACAGAACTAAACCTGGGGAGGTGGGCGCCAAGCCTTTTCTAGCAGCAGTGGGAACAGTTCTTTCCCCTCCCTTTGTGGGAGAAGCATGTAAGAACCCAGCGTCTTTTCTTTCCTTCTGCAGCATTTTCCCTACAAGCACTCTGTCACAGAAGGAAAAGAAAATGCAATTTCTCCCCAGGTGCAATTAAGGGATCCCTCACAGATATAATATAAGCACAAAGTTGTTCCACAGTATAATTTTATTTGTGGAGCCTGAAGTTTGTTTGAATTTGTAAAGGCCAGGATGTCAGCATATCTTTCTTCACATTTACACTTTTGGTTTTCTAATCTTAAATATGTGAAATGATTCAGGGAAGAATCATGGTACAGGCTTTAATCCAGCTCTCCTTGTCAATTTCCAGAACAGACAGATCCTTTGCTGTCATTGAAAGACGAGGAAGCATAGGAACACTTAGAACGCTGGAGTCCTCTGGAGTGGCTCCATTTCACGGCATTTTATTCACAGATTCTATAAAGTCCCTGGAAAAAAATTGGGTCAGACATCATGAAATTATTTAAAGTGTCCAAGCAACACTCTTATGACTTTATTGCTATCTTGTTTTTGGTTTCTTTTTTTATGCTGCTAATATCTAGATCATACATGTATATGAGGCCTGATAAGTATGTTTGTGAACTCATCCTAGAAAAAGTGCTGCATACTCCATTGCTGAATATCACCATGGTCACCTTGGAAGTATTTCCCTTGGTCCTCTTGTGACCATAGTAATATTCAGCAATGGAGTATATAGAATTTTTTTTCAAGGATGAGTCTATGAACTTGATTGTCACGCCTCATAAACCTCATGTTTCCAATGGACCCACCGTGGAAACTTCCCAAGTCGGTCTTTCCCTCTGCCAGAAGCTCTGGTGCTTTTTACTCCTTCTGCATTCCTTTCTACATTATAAAATCCTATTGTACCACTGATCTGTGGTCCATGGTTCATTCTTTGAATCCCCAAGACCAAGGACCTACTGAAGAAAGAAATTCTGGTAACACTACCAGAGAAGGCATTACTTTGAAATCACAACTCATTGCGAAATGATCATTAAATCACAATGTTATGTAAGTGAAGACTATCAGGTGTTTCAATTCTTGAGATTATTCCAGATTTACTTTCATTTCTTATGTTAGAATTTTTTCTGAGCTTGAGAACTTGGAATCTTCTCCCCAGATTCGTATACTTTGAGGGGAGTTAGACACTCCTATCTAACAACACTCTATCAACAATAGGTGTAGCCTGAATCAAGAAGACGGTGAACTGCTTCAAAGGGGAGGTGATATTTGTCACAGAGCAGTTTTCCCTTAGCTATCAAGCATGCTTGGGAGTGTTTAGAGCAAGTTACAGTATCACAGATGTTGGAGTCGTTAACATATGGTTTGAATACCTTTGCAGTAGGATTTGGTATGGATATATTTTTGTCCTGCAAACTGAAAGTTAAATGTCTTTCCATTAAGTCACCAATTTAATATTTATTTATACTCAGAAAAAAACAAAAATTTAGTTTGCCACACTTTGTACTCAAACAGAGAAAGGTGACAAGGTTCGATATGGGTCCAGTCCTTTCCGCACCAAGGATGTGAGACAATTCTCTAAGAAATTGCTATCAGGGCACCACATCTATTTGTGAAGTGGATGATAAACTATTGTTCCTCTTGTCTCATGACCACTAGGGAGATGAATGCAATTTGCACAGTGCAATGGTAATAACTAATGTGACATTTTCAAAGAAATCTAATCATGAATTCTAAATAGTCACACCCTGGGCTTTACTGAGAGGGTTTTCTCTCTCTCTCTCTCTCTCTGTGTCTTTGAAAAGTGCTTTTTGAATAGACAAGCACATTGCACGGTTTCAGATAGCTGCATATTGCACTGTTAAGTACGTGATTCATGCAAGTTACTTGGAACATTTGCTGCTAGTCATCAAAGCCTTATAATTAGGTGACCATGTAATTTATCATGCAGCCTCATGAGGGTAGGAAATGCCTTTAATAACTACACAGAAATAAGAATCTTTAAATAGTACTGTCCTGAATAAACAAAAATGTAGAACAGTATATTCTATATATAATGAGCTTGAAAAATTTTTAACATTGCAACCTGATTATTTTAGGAGAAAATGAAAACCATGTTATCAGAGAGCTATAGAGTCATTGTAATCTGAGAAACACAAGTCAAATCTCAATTCTACATTCACCATCCTATTAGGAAAGGAAACCTTATAATGTGAACATCTCCCCGGGTGCATCGAAGGAATTTCATTGGCGTTTCAGACTGGAGTTCATATGTTTAGGATTATTGATGAGGTGAAACCTTTCCACTCTTCTCAGTGTCCTTGGCATCTGGGAATGAAAACTTGTGGATATTTTCTGTTTCAAAGCATTTTATTTTAAGAAACGTGTATGTTAGACTACTTCAAGGGAAAAAATTCAGGACATAGTATTGACATGAAGGAAAAGAGGTTTTCCAATTACTTCTCTTATCATAGGTGTGCTTTTCCGATTTATGTTAACATATTTTTAATGTGGCTTAACCCTAAGGAATGATGCGTGAACATAGCCAGAGGACGTGTGCCATTTGCACAAGTATTTTGGTATGGAGAAGGGCAGCACACATATCCTGACCTCTACTAATATGCCTTGAGGACAGCCAAGAGTATGCACTTGAAGGAGATAAGAATTTCCTTCCTGAAAGTCATTTCAGATTAAAGGACAGAGTCCACGTGAATGAGACTGAAGAAATAGTACTGTAATTAAGATACAGAGCAGCTATTGGGTTCACTAATGCTCAGCAGAAAGAACATAATAATATGATGGGGGGACTCAGTAGCAGGGGGGCCATCACGAATTCAAGACAGGTCTCTGATGGTCAAGCTGGGGGTCAGCACTGTCAACTGGTTTGCTGGAATAGAAGTTAAGGGAATTAGAATAAGAAAAGCTGGAATATGGTAAATAAAACAAGATATTTAGTTCAGAAAAGTGGAGCAGGTTGCTGAGGGTCCAGAAGAAGAAAGTTGATCTATGATGTTCTTTTTGGAACATTTGCTAGCTTGTTACCAAATACAATACAAGAAGCTTCCCGGCCGGCAGGTTTCGACTGGAAGTGGAGGGATGAGAATCCAGACAGCAGGACACTCGTTACATCTGAGAACGAAAGCTATACTAAGAAAATTCGTTGAACTTCAAATAGGAAAAGTCTTTATAAGTCATTCTTTCATCTTGACATCCAAAGAAAAATCAATTATTTCTAGTCTCCAATGCTAACATTTATTCCGTTGTCAAACAGGCATCAAGTCAGCGTGACGGGCCAGGCACTGCGATTCTGTGCGTTACCCGTCCCTTCCCGCGTCCCCTCTCCCTGTCCCGTTTAACACCTTTTCTTGTAAGCTCTTGGTCTTTTTCCAACTGGTGCATGTTTTTCACATATTGGTTTATCCTCACATGGCCTTCTGATGGTTTTTAGTAATATTCATTTCACTTAGGAATTCATTGCACACTCCTTTAGTGAGTATTTACTGATCATATACTATGTGCCGGGTAGTAGAGAGGCAGCGGTGAGCAGACAGGTGCTGTTTCTGCCTCGCAGAGCTGACAGTATAATCCAAGGACCAGAAATTAATTAAATAGTTCCATGAAGCGATGCAACGCTATAATAGTGCTCACCTTAATCAGGAGGTTGGAGCTATGAGCACTCATCAAATAAAACTGGGTAAGATTGGGGGACCCAGGGAAAGCTTTCCCGAGAAGAAGAGAGTTAAGGCGAGAGATGAAAGAAGCGTTGACTTTACTGACTGAAGAAAGGACAAGAGAACTCTCTCAGGAAGGACTGTGGGACACACGGACATAATGTGGGTGAGTGTGGAGAAGGTAAAAAACAAAAGAGGGAAGACTGGGACCGAGAGTGGTCACAGAGGAAGCATGAGTCCATTCGTTCAGTCCCCCCAAACTCTATTTTCTAAGCAAACTTATTTTAGATGAATGGAAAGTCATTGAAACAATGTATGCAGACGAGGGGATTGCATTTACATTTTGAGAAAAAAAACCTGTGATTATGTTATTTAATAACTGTGAGAAATGGCTTGGAAGGTGGGCAGATGAGACAAAGCCAGAACAATTAGGAGGGTCTATGCAGCCCTCGGGGTTCAGAGATATCAACTTGAACCCACGTGGAGGTGGTAAAGTTGGAATGAAGCAGAAGACATACAGATATATTTAGGCTGTTAAAACAAAAGGACTTGAGGACGGGTTTGAAATGGGTGGTACCAGACAGGGGACACCACAGATGTACCCATGTTTCTGTTACACAGCTGCGTGGAGGTGCACACGTAGTTTGTTGGGATAAGGATTACTGAATGGGAAACACTTGTGGTTGAGGCAAAACGCAGAGTTTGAAGTTCCTTTAAAAAATCCAAAGGAAATATTCAAACTGTCAATATATGGGTTTGGAGCTCAGAGTGATAGATTTGAATCCATTCATGTTAAGTTATAAACTAGGATTTTGAAGAATTCCAAATTCAACAGCTGAGAAGAGGAAGCAGGGCTTGTAAAGGAGACAGAAACATGATCAGAAGAAGAAAACTGGGAGATTGTTTTACTTTGAAAACCAACAAAAGTGCTTGTATCAAAGAGTGAGTGTTCAATAGTTTGCAGACTGTTGAAAATTCAAGATAAGGTATCAAAAACCATAGTGGATTTTGTGACCTGAAAGTGATTAGACAATGGCTTTTTATAGAGAGGCTTTTTATAGAGTTGGGCAGGAATTCCCACTGGCGGAGGCCAAGGAAGGAGTGAGTATAGACCATGCCAGTTTTTATTTCTCTAATTGATTAGTTCATAAAATATTTTAGATCATTTATAATGTGCCAAGAAATGACTAGTAACTGAGAATGTATAGAGAATAAAGCATAATATCTCTCCCTAATTAACTCACAATCTGGTCAAACGTCTGAAATGAGTGACTCCTACTATTCCTTCATTAATTAATTCTCAGGCATCTTGAATGTGACTTGTCCTGCAAACAAACTGGTGAAACAGTCCTTTGTCTGTATCTTGTTTGTTTCCTCATAGCCTCTGTTTTTCCTCTGTTATACAAATTTAGCACTCAATCCTTTGCTAGTGTTGCAATAAATGCTTTTTTCTCGGCACACATGGACCTTTAGTTTCCGTTCCTGTAGTGGGAAGGGAGGGAAAGTGCAGCTATCTGTCGGTGACAAATCATCTTACTGTCTTCTGGGCGGAGATCTCTACCACCACCTGCGTAGATTCCTCCTTGAAGTCTCAGTGTAATCAGTAGTAACACCGTAGGTCATTTTATATGTTACTTTTTAAATTTCCTGAATATTAGTAATGTTGGATATAATTTTCATATATTGGTTATTGGCTAGTATGCCTTTTGTGAATTCATTGTGTCCCTTGTAGTTTTGATTTCGTTAGACAATAGAAATATATCCCTGGCGAATGAGAGAGCCTGGGGGTGACGTCACATATCTCTCAGGTATAAAGGAAAATCCTTTAGCTATTATCTCTTCAGATATTACTTCTCTGCAATTTGTTTTGTATTGGACCTTTATATTACTATTCTTTTTTTTTTTTTTTTGTGCAGTTTTTGGCCGGGGCTGAATTTGAACCCTCCACTTCTGGCATATGGGGGCAGCACCCTACTCCTTTGAGCCACAGGCGTTGCCCAACATTACTATTCTGTATCTCTGCTTCTCTTACGTATTTTTACTCAATATATCTTTCTGCTACATTTAGTCAGAAAATGTTTAGATATTTTCTAGTTCACTAATTCTCTCTGCAGCTATATTGAGTTTAGAATTTATCACATCTATTTAATATTTTGATAATTTTAATAATTACTTTTTTGAGTTCTTTAGGTTGAAGAATTTTAATTGTTTTTTTTATATAATCTGTATTTTTTATTAAATCATAGCTGTGTACATTAATGCAATCATGGGGTACAACATGCTGGTTTCATATACAATCTGAAATATTTTCATCAAACTGTTTAACATAACCTTCATGGCATTGTCTTAGTTATTGTGTTAAGACATTTATATTCTGCATTTGGTAAGTTTCACCTATAATCTGTATTTTTAACATATACTACCTTTTAAAAATACTTTGAATTTTTCTTAACTTTCTAATTAATATGTTTATATTTTTAAAGAATTATTTTGAGTTTTTTTATTGTTTACATTTCATTCAAAACAAATTTATATTTTGATTGTTAAATTTGATGGATAACTTTTCTTATGAAGTTTTTTGTCTAGTGCTTCAACACATGTGAGCTCGTTGAGTGACTGTTTCTTTTTTCCTCCCTCTATCAACTTCTCTGATAGCAATTTTGCTTCTCTCCACTTGGACCCAGGAACCCTGAGAGCAGAATCTGAGGATAGCTTATCTCAGGTATTAAAATGATTTCTTTGGTTCTTCTTCCATTGCAATATGCATGGTGATCTTGAGCTTCTTTCACAGGGTCTTTTAGCTCCACGTTAGGCTTACAATCAAACAGCAAACCTGCTTCTGCTTTTTCTATTCACAGAGCTTCAGAATTGCAGGTGCTTCTGATAATGATGCCAGAATGCCAGGTGCTGGCTTGGGCGTTCACACAAAACTATGTGTTTCTATCCTATCGTAGAAATGTTAACCTCACTCTTTGAATAGGAATATTATTTTTTAATGTTCTAATTTTAGCAATATTATTGCAGTGCTTAAAGCTGAGGGAGAAATTCAAAGCCATTATGGCACTTTAGTATTCTCTGGTATTTCTTGAAAAAGTGCATTTTTCCATTCATTGATGCACTCATTCACCTTCCCCCCGGCGGAAGGGACTGCATTCATTCGTTTCCTGGCCAAGGAACCCATACACCTATATATACCCTGAGGCTAGAGGCCTAGAGGAGGAGCCGGGGAAAGACCGGGAGAGGAACGGAGAGAGATTCTCTCTCCCTACTTGAAATCTCTCCCACTACCAGGAGCTTTGGTGTTTTCTGTATTCTTTTCTGTAAATCAATTCTGTCTTATCACGGACGGGTGGGGGGGGGGGAAATAATGTAATGAAGAATAATAAAATACATGTA
>CAUYRH010052645.1:0-47838 GCA_963574655.1 Perodicticus potto | reverse complement strand
ATAAAGATGAAATAACAACAGACCCCTCAGAAATTCAAACAATCCTCAATGAATATTACAAGAAACTTTACTCTCAGAAATATGATAACCTGAAGGAAATTGACCAATACCTGGAAGCACGTCACCTTCCAAGATTTAGCCTATTTCTGTTTTTTAAAAAGCCATTGAGACTTTGACAGAGATTGCACTGGATCTGTAGATCATTCTGGGCAGTACAGACATACCAAAATGCTCCTGTAATCCATGATTGTGAACATATTTCTGTACTCTGTGCTTTCTTCATGGATGTCAGTGGACAGCTCTTCTCCCCTCACTGTGCCCGGGCGTCTGAAGGAAGCAGCTCCTCTCCAGTCCTCACAGACTGGCACTGGCAGGGAAAGACGAGATACCCAGTCCACCTGCCCGTGCGGAGATTCTAAATGCGCTCCATGCTGGGGTAAACAGGCAGACTTTCTGCTGGAGCCCTCACAGGCTTGCTCTGTTCCCTGGTTCAGCAGACGGAAATGCCCAGAGCCTGATCCTGAGTCTGTGGGACCCCTGGGATGGTCCTGAAACTTGGTCTGTGTGGGCAGGGATAGCCACTGCTTCTGGGGGTGCAGACGTGGTTCCTGGGTCTTTATAGGCTGGCCTAGCACAC
Organism: Perodicticus potto; assembly: GCA_963574655.1. NCBI lineage: Eukaryota > Metazoa > Chordata > Mammalia > Primates > Lorisidae > Perodicticus > Perodicticus potto. The sequence goes on along the minus strand of CAUYRH010052645.1, from coordinate 47,201 downwards.
AGGGACATTTGGGTCAGCGGGGTAACTGGGCACATGTGTGTAGGCCTGAAACCTAGGCATGTGAGGGTTGGTAGGAGGCTGTGTTGCCAGGAGTTGGCCTGAAACTCATGTCCATGGTATTAACCTAGTCCTGAGATATTCCAGGAGCCTGAGGCCTAGGGGCTGACCTGGTCAGGTGTGGGTGTGGAGCTTGGGTCTGTAGGAGAAGGCATAGACCCTGGATCTTCAGGGGCAGCTCCAGAGCCTGACTCTCTGGGGCCAGCCTGCCACTGGGGCTGGTGTGGAGCCTGCGTTGATGAGGATGACCTGGGCCCAGGGTCGGCAGGGTCTGTCCATGGCACTGGCCTGGTGCTGGCGATCCCTGATGCTGAGGCTTGCAGGAAGGTCTGGTGCTCGCTTCTCTCTCCTTGTCCCGCAGAAAGGGCATCTATCCCCACACGGTGCTGCCCAGGCTCTGGGAGGGAATAGCATGAGTAATGTAAGAACGTCCTTCCTGCTCCCTCCAGTGTGTTTTTTCATAATTCTCTTCTCTACTCAAGGGTGATCATCTCTCATGTGGGTTTTCTTTTTTTACGCTTGTGAAGATATTTTGGTGCATAGTTATTTAAATTGATGTTTCTATATCCAATAATTAAATCAATTTGATGAGTAAGAAATTGGCTGGTGCTGTAATAGCCTGTCCTGCCGTCGTCACTGCTATGTGGGGGTAGAAGGACTTTCAAATACAGGCTGTGTTCGAAGGTGAGGAATTCCACAGTGTAAGATATTTCATCTGATCTCATCCATCCCATCACTATTTTTTCATCTGGTAAATTAGGTTAGTATATTATCAAACCTTTACTGAGCATTTAAATCCATGCAGAGAACCTCATAGTTCACCTGCATTGCCTTATTAAATAATCAAACTAATTATATAAGTAAGAAATTGCAGCAAATCTGGGCGGCACCTGCGGCTCAAAGGAGTCCGCACTACCGTATACTGTAGGTAGTGGGTTCAAACCCGGCCCTGGACAAAAACTGCAAAAAAAAAGAAATTGCAGCAAATTCCGTTTTACAGATGGGAACTGAAGCTCAAGTTTGTCATTTAGATAATAGACAATGGAACTGGACTGGGCTTATCTAGCTTCAAAGTCACATTCTTAGTCATGTTATTATCATGTTACCTCCCACGTGGACCTGGAAAAGTAGAGAAAAAATCAAAGAAGATAAATGCTCATTCCATAAAATAATAATAGTTACTACTGGTTGGGTAGCTACGTTCCTGCTCTATATTAGATATTTTATATATTTTATCTTGCTTAATCCTTAAAATAGGTCTTAAATTTTATATTATTTTTACCCTTTAATGAGTAGAAATGGCAGCCCACAGGGTGTTAGTGTTAAAATTTCAGTGAAAATCATTTTGACTGTATACATTTTTTACATGTGATTGTCATTTTTTACATGTGTTGGATTACATTAAATGTAATTATAGCAATTATAGTTAAGACAAACAATAAAGTTTAACTAAAATTTTTGAACATAGAATATGACAGCCCATAGAATCTAAATAGTATCTTTAAAATAGGGTCCAATACCTCCAACACAGCCTTTAAATTGTTTAGGTCTCAAAAGTTATCAAATATAAAATAAAAACTTCATAATTTTAATAATCAAATGTCATATCACATTTCAGAATCTTTGTAAATCATGCACAGGAAAGGAATAGTTGTCATTATTTTCGTTCTTAAGGTATCATACCAGCCAGCAGGCTCACTAGCGAGCTTTCCCCGTCGGAAGAGTCGCGGTTACAGGAAACAGGCTTAACATTGGTATTTTTCTCAATTTTATCTTGTTACAAAATGAAACTCTAAGCTGAATTTGTTGAAAAGGTAAAATATCTGAAAGATAGGCAATTTTAAGATGGAGTTCAATTGTCTGCGTGAGAATTGGTGAATTGTGTGTCTTCTGAGAATGTTTCATCTCAGGAAGGCTCAGCCAGAATCTGCACTTAACGAATGACAATGGCATTGCAGGCTCTCAGTTGTGTGGGGAAAGATTCACGCAGGGGACAGATCACAGTGCCCACTACAGATTCCGGCGCAAAAGGAAGGTGCCTGGTACCTTCGCCCACGTCCTTTCTTCGGCCATACGGAGAGCTCTACTTTTTTCTTAGAATTCACTCATCTTTCATTTTTGTGATGAATTAAGGTTTTCTGCTACCTCAACACCCTGCACTCTTGTGAGTTCAAAGGCACCTGCTTTAATATACTCTTTGGGTTAGTTTCTCATTGTTTATATCTGGACAGTTTTTACATCCAGGTATTTGGATAACATAGTTTTTCCCTAGTCTGACGGGATTTTGTTTGGTAGAGTAGGCAGAAGAATTTCCATGGTACCTGTGTAACCACAGCTGACTTATCCTGTGTTTTGGGGACACGTCTTAGGCCTTTCCTGCTTCTCTTAATATACTTAAATCCTCCTGAAACCCATTTCATTGGTCACATTTTATTCCAATAATCTGGGCTACTTCTTTGACTTCTTTACACCATATACCGCCCTATATGCAATAAATAAATACATAAATATGTATATATTTCCTTGTTCTCTACTATGTCCCCAGATCCTTAAAGCCTAGACCAGTGATTTTCAACCATTGTACCACAACACAACGGTGTGCCTTGAGAGGATCTTAGGTGTGCTGTAAAAATCATTAGAGATTAATTAAATTATTTTTGAAAGAAGTTCAAATCACAGTAAGTATATTTGTTTAACTCCTTTTTGATCAACATAATTTAAGTGTGCTGCGGAACTTTAGCCATAGGGCGAGTGTGCCATGAGAAGAAAAAGTTTGAAAAATGCTGGTGTAGACAAATAACCCTTTCCAGAGTTCAAAGAAGAAATCATCAATAAATTATTTGTTTTGTAAATAAAAGTAATTGTTCATGTATTTATCTCCCTTAGAAGAGTTAAACTTCATAGACAGTGCCCAATATAGGACAGGTTTACTAGAGGTAACACCACTCCTTCCACACGAGAAATATGGGGCTCACCAAGGTTAAATGCTTCTCCTCAAGGTCACCTTCAAGGTCACCATCAAGCAGTTCCTGAAAAGAGAGGCCATAATCAAACCCGGGTTCTCATCCTGCTTCTCCCGCCCGAGAAGGCAGGCAGGGTCATTACTGCCACCTTCATATTATCCTAATTTAGCCTTGTGTTTTCTGTACTATACCTGGCAACTTACATTGTATTTCCAAATGTATGCAGTAAATTTAAATTAATAAGATGTCTTGCTGAGTGGAAAATCTGGATTATTATGTCCCGAAAGCAGATCAGCACAGCCGCTATATGCACAGAAACATTACCTCGGGGTTGTTAATATGAATAATATGCTTTATCGCCATTAGAGAAAAATTTAGATGTTTAGCCTTTCCCCCCACATAACAGGCTGTTCATTTTGCTACAGGATGACTGTTAGTAAAAATGATTAATGAAGTGAATCTTTTTTATATATATTTGCTGTCTTTTCCTCTTTCTGAAATTATGTCTCCTGTGAAAACTCAGCCTTTCTCTTGGCCATGAATTAAAGGTCGTTCTTTGGTCCAAAGCTAAAGACAAACCAGTGCTTTCAAAAAGAGAGGCTCACAAATACGGATGTGTTATCTCAGACTTCTGTTGGAGAAAGTCTTTTGTAAACATACTACCAAGTAAAAGTAAACCTCCATGAGCTTCTCTTCTTTCAAACAGCTTTTCAGCTTGTAAATATGTCCAGAAATATACATGAGCTGGGTCCATCCAAAGAGACCAGGCTGTAAAAAGAAAGGAAGGTAGAATTTCTCTCTTTTCAATTTAAATTTCAAACAAAACAGCAGGCTCAATACGAATTGATACTGTTTCAACACCGCAAATTCTCTGTTCAGTGTAAGGCTGGATTTCTTTTTAATTTTGGAATATTAAGGGGGTACAAATGGTTTTCATACATGGATAACCTTGCATATGCTCAAGTCAGGGTTTTTGTGAGCCCATCACCGGAATAGTGATCATGGTACTGGCTCCACAGGAAAGCTTTGCCCCCGCCCTCCTCCCTTCCCTCGCCCGCCCCCTTCTTTGTGTCCCCCACCCCTCTTCACACCCATGGTGCCCGTCATTTACCCCCCATCACTAGTGAGTACAGTGCTGTTGGATTATTTATGCCAGTGTTCCCTTTGACTTGGCTTCTCCTTAGTCACAGGTGCCTGAACCCTCTGCTCTAAGACTCCTCATTCCCCATCAATAGACAGATAATCTGGGGAAGGGCAGATAGTCCTGGGCAGGAGGAGACGTGTCTGTCCTCAGGCCACTCGGGGCTCCTTTGCTGACCACGGCTCATAGCCAGTCTTCAAAACGGTTCTTCCCTCCCAGAAACCCCCTCCCCCACCAGAGTGGGCTGGACAAACAAGATATCTTGGAAATGGTGGAGGACGGCTCTGAGGCTGGGGCATAAAAAAAACCACTGCAGCTTGTTTCTTGCTTTCTAGGTTCATTCTTTCCTGGGAAACCCACTTCCCATTTCATAGGAACACACAAATGCCACAGTAGCTAACATAGGAAGAATGTCTCCTGCCAACAGCTGTAGGCAAGGGACATTCTGGGCGTGAATCTTCCAAACCCAGTCAAGACTCCAGACAACTGGAGACTGACTGACATCTCGACTACAATTGCTGGACAGTCCCTGGCCAGAAGCACCTAGTCAATCTGCCCTTGGATTCCTGGGCCCACAACACCGTGGCCGTTTGTGGCTCAGCAATGGATAATGGATTAAAGCACTAATGAAACCACTGGCATAGCACCTGTCCTTACAAATCCTATGTTAAGGCCCGTTCTCTTTTAAAAAGACGTGTTACCACTGCGATTACAGACTCTTGGTGAGTTAGGAGACAGGCCAAAGAGCTCCGCTGAGTAACTCGCTCCAGAGGGCTTATAAATAGTGGAGCAGAATTCAAACCCACATCAGAAAACTTTGAAGTTATGTTTTCCATCAAACCATGCTCAGAGTTCAGTGTGTGGAGTTCAATTCAAACAGGTCAACAGGACAACATGCTCAGCTTCCCAGGTCTGATTCCTGTGCTCTTCCAAGTCCCCTGCGGACAGCAGGATGAGAGCCGAGGACTGGCTGATGTGCAGAGGGAAGGGGTGTGAATAGCATGGCCCTTTCCACACCTGAAGACTATGCCGAAGGCCCAAGGCAGCTTCAGCCCGCGGGTTAAGCTAACTAGGACTGTGTTTGCAACATCACAGCCTGTCTCTTGACATCTGACAAGATGTCTCATTGACATCTGTCTCTTGTTCTGACAGATCCCAATCTTTCCTTTTTCAATGTTCATGTTTTTCACGATGCTTCCCAGCAAGTTCCCTGCATACAGATTTTTATTTCAGAATCTATTACCCACGGATCCACCAGTTTCCCTGTTTCTGAAATGACTGGACTGGCCTCCTGGTAGATATTTAGAAGAAAACGTCTCACAATGTGGTCCCAGAAAAAGCAACATTAGTGTCATCTGGGGAGCTGGCCAAAATAAAATCTTTCCTTCCTCCACTCCAGGCCTCCAGAATCTTGGGAGTCTGAGCCCCAGAATGTGTTTAATGACACATCTAGAAGATTGTGATGAGCTGCAGGGTTTGAGGGTGCTAGTCTAAGATTCACTGCAAGCCTCAGACACCTGGAGTTGATCGGATTGCTGTTACGTGTAAATAAATGTCCTTCCCTGGTTGCTCCTGAGTCTTCCTTGAATTGCATCACATATAATTCAAGTTCCAAACAATGGAAATCAGATTACAATTCGGTAATTGTTAAATGCAGACACTGGATATTATATTCTGGATTTTGCTGGGAGAAGAGCTTCCTTCCAGGCAGACTGGTGGGTGCAGAGATGTATTAACTTCAGAGTCAGGAGAGCTCCTTTGTGACCCCCAGCTTGGCCAGTCTCACGAGATGCGACCTTACAGTCACCTCAGCTCTCAGAGCTGCTGGTCCTCGTGTGCACTTGGGGCGTATTCTCCCCACTTTCTACTCCACAGACTTGGAGTAAAGACCCAACAATGTGACTTAGAAAGTAAAAGGACCTTGTGATTACACGACTTTTTTAGGGGAATGGAAACCTATACTCCACGTAAATTAAAATAAAAAACATGATATGAACGTGTGACTACAAACACTACTAGGGCAGAATAGGTCCCCCTCTCTCGGCTACCTACTTATCTGAGTTTGGTGAACAGATACTCGTGAACAAAAAGTTACAAGAAGCTGGTTAATCAGTTACAGGAAGCAGGGGAAAAAGAAGCTGGGGAACCATCGTGAGCTGTAGTCTCAAGGCTCAAGAAAGCTCCCAGGGTGGATGGTGTCTTGGTGGCCTGTGGCCTCCTTGACCACAGCCCAGATGCCGAGCAGCAGCACACCTCGGGTTAAATCCCTCAGGGCAATGTGACTCCCTGGGCAAAGCTCATAAGGGCCTCGTGCTTCTACCGGAGAGGCTGTCCTGAAGGACTCTTCTATATTCCAAGGAGGATGGGAGCAGGGCCCTGGCTGCGTCAGGCAGCTCCTCCTTACCACAGGTCACTGCACCCCAGCACCTTCCACAACTCTTCTTAGGAGCTACAGGCTAGGAAGGCGAGGCGCCGGGATGAACTGGGTCAGTGGGAAGCCGCCCAGAGGACTGCCCCGTTCATACATGAGTCGGTTGCTTTTGATGGTCCAGACAAACAGGAAGAGGACATAACATACACGAGTCTGTTGATGTCTTATAAGGAAGAAACATTTCAGGGAGGAGGAAAAGCTCTTACAGGTCAGATCTGTTTCAACACAGACAAGCTGTTTACAGTCACAGGTGAGTCACTACCCTTTCCTGCCTCTGTCGTTTTCTAAACCTAAGGAATTTAAGAATTTGTTGATAATAATAAATAATAGTACTAATAGTTAACATTTCATAGCACTCCTTATATGTATATATATGTGCACACACACAATTACATAGTATGTATGTGTGAATGTGTCTATATATGGGTGTGTTTGTATTTGTGTATATATATGTGTGTCCATGGGTTGTATGTGTATTATAGCTATACATGTGTGTTCATTTGCACACATGGGCATAAGTGTGCTAATCTTTACAATAACACTAAGAGAAGTAGTTATTAATATTAACCTAAATTTATGGATAAAAAAGCTAGAGCAAGAAATATTGAATAACTTAACCAAGGTCCTATAGCTTTAACAGAATAAAAGCTGAAATTAAACCCCAGGAAGCCTATTATTCTAAAGACTCTGAGCATCACTGCTATGCCATTCTTCCATTCAAAATAAAATTATGCATTGGTGACATTAGCTCAGATGCAAGGACAGACTCGGTCACCTTACTGTCAACCACTCAGGTGCAGCGTGAACTGTACACTTGGCCCGTCTGCAGAAGTTGAGTCCTGGGAGTGCAATTGGCTTGTCAGGGGTTGTCAGAGACCAAGAAAGAGTCCAGTGGCCAACGTGGCCAGCCGACTTAGGAATGGGAATTTGAATTAGAGAGTACAGCAACCACAGACACTCCCTAGTTCTCAAATCCTGGGGTATATCTCAGTTGGCCTAACATCCACACCCTAATTGTGAAGATGGGCAAGGCAGACATTTGTATTTCATCTTTCTTTCTTTATGACCAAGTTTTTTTGAAATCCTCTTCATATTTTCATGGTCTTTCATATTATTAGGGGGAAACCGTTGCCCAAAGAAACCTACAAAAACAAGCCCACTATCTTCTTCGGTCCCGCATTGCTATGACCTTTCAACAAAGAGAGTTCACACATGGCATTGAGGAGGAAACAGGTGACATCGAACCTTTTGTGAAGGAGAGAGGAGTGTTGCACAGCGGCGTTCCGGGCAGCTGTGAGGAGCGCTCCTCCGGCCTGCCCCGATGTGATCAATGACAAGTGACAGGCGGCAGTGACAGTGGAGCTGGTGCCACCCCGTCTTGCAGCCTAATGACCTTGTTTCCAACTGTGTCATTCCTGGCTTCATTCTCCCAACTCCATCACACCCAACACTGGTTTGCTTACTGCTCCTGGAGGTTCCGTGAACCACCCCGAGCCTCTAATTAAACACGCTTTTCTGAAACCAGCTCAAGGCATGTGCCACTTTTCTGCTGCTACAGAATAAGTCACCACAAAATTTAATGGCTTAAAATAACCACCATTTTGCTGTTTATCACAGTTCTCTGTCTCAGCAATTCAGAATGCGTTCAGAATGAAAACCTGCTACACTTTCCTGGAGTCACTCTTGTGACCACCATTATCTGGGGGCTTGACTCCAGATTGGATGATCCAGGATGGCTTCCCACGAGCACCTGGAGCACCCCACCCTCTAGGACCCCTACAACCAGGTCTCAGGAGTCCCCTGACCCAGGATGGCTTCCCCAAGCACCTGAAGCACCCCACCCTGTAGGACCCCTACGACCAGATCTCAGGAGTCCCTGGACCCAGGATAGCCTCCCATGCAGGTCTGGAGCACCCCATGGGACCCCTCCAACCAGGTCTCAGGAATTGCCTCTCATTGCTTTCCTCAGTTTCACTGGGTGCACGTGGTAGTCTATAGGATCAAGCCTTGAAGATCTTAGGACTATGGAAAACACAGTTTTAAAAGCATTTATAAAACAGGGAGCCAATATGACAGAGGTCAACATCGGGATGGTAATGGCATTAGGAATGCAGGAGAAGATGCAGAAAGTCAGGGAGGCCTGACCCCGAATGGCGTGTGATCACAGACACGCTGGCTTGCTGGGACGCAGGTGATGACAAGGTCGTATCACCAAAGCAGGAGCTGTGGATAGAGAGGAAAGCGGAAGCAGCTCACCAGGGCCCTTTAGTGTCAGACAAGGGAATTACACTATGTGGGTGAGCAGCCGAAAGTTTTAATCAGTGGTAAACATTGGTGACATTTCCGCTTCGGGAAGATCACTCTGGGAACCATGAGAAATTCAGATCTGAATGTGGTGAGGACTTGCCTCCCCTGCAGGCGTCCTGAGGGCATCTCGGCATTCACTCCCTGGTGATGTGTCATTCTGATTTCTCTACATCCCATTTTCACCCTGAAACTCTGCCCACCTGAATGTCTTTAAGCTGCCCTCATGTAGAGGTTAAACTCCCAGGTGGAAGTGTGCACAAATTTTAAAGGTGGACTATTTGATTTGCCTTTTTTCTAGTTCCTAATAAGATTTAAAGAAAGGGTCCCCTAACCTATGCCTGCAGCATTTCCTCCATACAAACCAATCTCAATATTTTAGACTAATTTTTTAGACTGTTCAGCCAAGCTAGTGTCAGCTCAAAGGCTAATTTTGGACTCAAAGATAAATCTAAAATTCTTGACAATGTAGCAAAAAAGGTTTTCTCAGGTGTGAGTGTACCATCCTTAGCCGCATGTATTCAACCGGCGTAACAGCGGCATTCCTTTTCCTTATAGTAGATATCATTATTCATTGTTATATATCTATCGTAATATATTTATTTGTGGTCTGTTTTCACCCACCAGACTGGTAGTCCCATGGGAATAAGCCAAGTCTTTTTGTCATCTGTTGTGCCCACACCCTTCAGCACAGCACGTGACACATAAAAACCAGTCAATATGTAGATGCGGTGAAAGGTCAGTCTCACACTGGTCAAGCTCTGTCACTGCAGAAAATCTTGAAGGCTACTGCCTGAGTCGTGCTATGAAAGCAAACGCCAATGATGTGCCTTGATGCGGTAGGGAGCACAAGCTTTTTAGAGGCAAATAAACAGGATTTAAAGCTCCACAGATGTGCATTTTTTCTTGTTCTGGAGGTCAGAAGTCCAAAGTCTAGAGTCAGCAAGGCCACACTCCCTATAGGGCCTGTGAGAAATAAGTGTTCCTTGACTCTGCAGCCGCAGGTCTGGCCTTCCCTGGCTGTGGCAGCATAACCTTGAAGCTGCCTCTGTGTCCACATGGCCATCGTCCCTGTGTCCCTGTGTCATTGCCATCTCTGTCTCTTTCACAGACATTCTCACTGACTGAAGGCCTGACTAGTATGACCCTGCCGTCATCTTCATTTTAGTCATATTTACAAAGATGCTATTTCCTGGTGGCGCCTGTGGCTCATCGAGTAGGGTGCCGGCACCATATACCGAAGGTGGCAAGTTCAAACCCGGTCTCGGCCGAACTGCGAAACAGAAAACTAGCCGGGCGTTGTGGCGGGCACCTGTAGTCCCAGCTACTTGGGAGACTGAGGCAAGAGAATCACCTAAGCCCAGGAACTGGAGGTTGCTGTGAGCTGTGTGACGCCATGGCACTCTACCGAGGGCGATACAGTAAGACTCTGTCTCTACAAAAAAAATAAATTAATAAAAAAACCAGAAGATGCTATTTCCATATAAGGCCATTTAGACAGGTATCAAGGATTAGAATTTGGGCATCTCTCTTTTGAGGACACAGTTGAATCCATTACCGTATTAGTTTATGCTAGTTAGTTCACACTAAGTATTATGGAATACTAAAATGCCATAGCCAGGTAGCTTACACAACATGTATTTCTTTTTTTCACAATTCTGGGAGCTACATGTCCCCCAGAGAAGGTGGCTGCAGCCTCTGGAATCCATGAAGAAACCACCTGGCCTTTGAGGTCACCCTTCCCTTTCCTTGAAAGGTAACACATTTAAAGCTGGAGAGCTCCATGACTCTGCCAGGTAGAGTTGCACAAATCTCATGGTGCTCCTTTATTTTGTTCCATCTCTGCTCCCTTGAGATCAAGCTGGGAGCATTTTTGTTGCTGTAACGCCATCTCTATTGTTGGCTTTTGATGAGAGTCCTGATTAGATTCATGCGCCACACTCATGATCTTTTCATCACACGATTTTCCAGCTGCACTTTTGAAGTTCTCTCCAGAACATGATTTGTCACTCTCTATGCAATAGGGACATGCTAAAAATACTCCAACTCTCAAAGTTTTCTTGTCTTTTTCCTTAACATTTTTTTCATTCATCTTACTTATCTCACATTTTACTATAAGCAGCAAAGAGAAACCAGGCTGGGCCTTCAATACTTTACATAGAAATTTCCTCAGCTCAATATGAAAGCTTGTCACTTCCATTTTCTACTTTCCACAAATCACTAGAACACAATTAAGACAGGTTTATTTTTTGCCACTTTATAAAAAAGATTGCCTTTTCTCCAATTTCCAATAACATGTCCTTCATTTCTTTCTAAGACTATACCAGAATCACTTTTAATGTCCATATTCCTCCCAACAACAGTTTCAAAGCAACCTAGATTTTTGAACATGTGCCTCAAAATTCTTCCAGTCTCTACATATTACCCAGTTCCCAAAACATGTACATATTTTTATTTCTTAGAGAGCACCCCACTGCTCAGCCCTAAAATCTATTTTAATTTTCTATGGTTACCATAGAAAAACAATAAAAATCTACTTCTTTATAATCCTGCAGGTTAGAAGCACAATATCACAGTGTTGGCAGACTTGGTTTCCTTCGAGGCCTCTCTCCCTCACTAATGGAACACAGGAAAGTCATTCCTTGGGGGAAAATTCATAGCTTTAAATGCCTACATTGAAAAGACAGAAAGATCACAAATTAACAACCTAATGTCACACCTTGTGGAATTAGAAAATGAAGAACAAAACAAATTCAAATGCAGCAAAAGAAAATAAGTAACAGGGCGGCACCTGTGGCTCAAAGGAGTAGGGCGCTGGCCCCATATACCAGAGGTGGTGAATTCAAACCCAGCCCCAGCTAAAAACTGAAAAAATAAAAATAAAAAAAAAAAGAAAATAAGTAACAAAGGTCAGAAGAGAACTAAATAAATTGAAAAAAGAAACAATGCAAAGAATTAAAAAAATTAAAAGTTGGCTCTTTGGAAAGATAAGCAAAATTAACAGACCTCTACCTAGATTGACCACGAGCAGAAAAGAAAGGACCCGAATAAGGTCAATCAGAAATAGAAAACATACAGCAGAAATATAAAGCATCATCCACAAATATTATATAATACTCTATTCACATACTCTAGAGAATGGATAAGTTGCTGGAAACACTCAACTTCCCAAGACTAAACCAGGAAGAAATGGAACCTGAACTCCTGCAAAGAGCAATATGAACAGTAAAAAAATGTGTAACCATAAAAAAAAAAAAAACCCAGATGAGACGGATTCATAGCCAAATTCTATAAGACCTACAAAGAATACCTGGTATTCATAATCCATAATTTTTTTATTAAGTCATTTGTACATAGATTATGAATACATTTATGCCATTATAGGATTCAATGTGTTGATTACTTGTGTAAATTGGAGTGTTTACATCCTACTAATCAACATAGCCTTCACCTCATTTACCCAATTACAGCGTTAAGACAGTTGTATTCTACACCAGATAGATCCAACTTGTACTTGCAATATGTTCCATAGGTGTGGTCCCCCTACTAACCCTCCCTCTATCAACCCACCCTCCTCCTTTTCCCTCTCCCTCCACTTCCCTCCTTCATCCTAGGATATAGTTGTGTTTCATTCTTCATATGCAAGTGTGAGTGATTATAAATTGGTTTCACAGTAGTACTGAGTACATTGGATATTTTTTTTTCCATTCCTGAGATACTTTACTAAGAAGAGTATTTTCCAGCCCCATCCATGTGAACATAGAAGAGGTAAAGTCTCCATTTCTTTTAATGCTGCATAGTATTCCATTATATACATAGACCACAATTTATTAATCCATTCATGGGTGGATGGGCACTTGGGCTTCCATAATCCAAAAATTTACCACATAATATTGAGAAGGAGTGAATCCTCTCCAAACCATTCTATGAAGCCAGAATTATCTTGATACCAAAGCCAGAAAAGGAAACAACAACGCAAAAACTATAGGCCCAAATCCCTTATGACTATAGATGCAAAAATCCTCAATAAAATACTAGCAAACCAAATTCAACAGCATATCAAAGAAAATGATCAACCAAGACCAACTGAGCCTCATCCAATGGATGCATGGATCATTTAGCATACATAAATCAATAAATGTGATTCATCATATAAACAAAAGCAAAAACAGAAACCATATGGTCATCACAATAGATGCAGAAAAAGCATCTAACAAAATCCAACACCACTTCATGATAAGAACCCTCAACAAATTAGGGAGCATATCTCAGGATTATAAATGCATATGGCAACCCCACAGCCAACATCATAATGAATCGGGGAAAGATGAAAGCGCTTCCCCTAAGAACTAAAACAAGAAGACAAGGATGCCCACTGTCACCACTTCTGTTCAACAGTGCTGGAAATCCTATGCAGAACAATAAGGAAGAGAAAAATATTAAGGGTATACTAATTGGGAAAGGGGAGGTTAAACTATTGCTCTTCACTGACAATATCATCTTGTATCTAGAAAACCCCAAAGATTCCAAAAAGAGTCTCCTGGAATTGATAAGTGAATTCAGCAAAGTCTTGGCATACAAAATCAATATACTTAATCGATAGTATGTCTACATATTAATAACAATTAAGCTGAGAGGCAAATCAAAGACTCAATACTATTCACAATAGCTAGAAAGAAAATAAAATAGTTAGGAACATACTTAACCATGGTGGTAAAAGATCTCCACAAGAAGAACCATAAAACTCTGAGGAAAGAAATTGCACAGGATACAAACAATGAAGAAATATACCAGGCTCATGGATAGGAAGAATCAACATTGTTAACACGACTGTACTACACAGAGTGATTTGCAATGCAGTTGCCATCAAATTACCAAAATCATACTCTGCACATCTAGAAAAAATAATTCTACATTTAATTTGGAACCAGAAAGACCCAAATAACCAGAGCAATCTTAAGAAAAAGGAACAAATCTGGAAGCATTACATTACCAGACTTCAAAACATAATACAAGGCTATAGTAAAGCATACCAAAACAACATGCTATTGGTACAAAATAAGAGACATAGACCAATGGAACAGAATAGAAAACTAAGATCTAAAACCATTTATCTACAACCTACTGATTTTTGACTAGGCAGATGACAATGTACTCATCAACGTATTCAATAAATGATGCTGGAAAAATTGATTAGCCACATGCAGAAGAAAGGAACAAATCCTACCTCTAAGCACTCAGAAGAATTAATTCAAGATAGATAAAAGACTTATGTCCAAGGCATGAAACCATAAGAAATCTAGAGGAAAATGTAGAAAAACTCTTTTAAATACCAGCCTATACAAAAACTGTATCACTAGACTCCAACAATAATTACAACAACAAAAATAAATAAATAGGATCAAATTAAACTAAAATGCTTTTTCACAGCTACAGAAACAATCAACAGAGCAAATATACAACCTACAGAAATGGGGGTCACAAGCTACACATTTGATAAAAGGCTAAAATCAGAATTAACAAAGAACTCAAGCAAATCAACAAGAAAGAAAACCTATTAAAGAAAATGCCATGAAGGGTATGTTAAACAGTTTGATGAAAACATTTCAGATTGTGTATGAAACCAGCACATTGTACCCCTTGATTGCACTGATGTGCGCAGCTATGACTTAATAAAAAAAAATAAATTAAAAAAAAAATGTGGGAAAAAGACACGAACAGAAATTCCTCAAAATCATAAAAAGACATGGCCAACAAACATAATAAAAATGCAAATTAAAACCACAAATGGATGCAGGAGGAAAGGAATACTTACACATTCTTGGTGGGACCAAAAATGAATACAACCTTCATGGAAAACAGTATGGAGACTCTTCAAAGAACTAAAAGTAGACCTACCATTTGATCCAGCAATCCCACTATTGGGTATTCACTCAAAGGAAAAGAAGACTTTTAATCAAAAAATATCCCTGCCCTCGAATATTTATTGTGGCACAATTCACAATTGCAAAGACATGAAATCAATCCAAGTGTCCATTAATTCATGAGTGGTCTAATAAAGTGTGGTATATATATATATATCATAGAGTACGACTCTGCCATAGAAAAGATGATAAGAATATCATCTTAATTAATATCTTTTGCAACAATCTTCATGAATCTTAGTTCTTCTAAGTGGAGAAACAAAACTCACATGTGTTCTTTATCAAATTGAAAGTAACTGATGAGCACACACACACACACAGAGAAGCAAAACTCAGTGGAATCAACCAGAGAGAAAGGGAAAAACCCCTAATGTGTACAGGATTTGTTATATGAACACTATTTGGGTGATGAGCACATTTATAGCCCAGACTCAAGCATTACAAAAGCAATCCATGTAACTTAAAACATTTCTACTCCCTTAATACTTTAAAACTAAAAATAATTAAAGGAAAGAAAAAGTACTACACAAATCTTTCCAGAAAAATTATATGTGCATATTCCGAAGTCATAAGTTCAGGATGACCCAAACTGGACTCAGAAACTAAGTACACTATACACCAATATACCGTGTGAATGCAGATGTAATGTATGAATGTAGATCTACAGATATCTTTGTTATAACGTGGTTTTTGGTCTTATGGGTATACACCTAATAGAGGAATTGAAGGATCGAATGGCAGATCTATTTTTAGATCTCTAAGTATTCTCCAAACATCTTTCCAAAAGGATCATATTAGTTTTCATTCCCACCAGCAATGTAGAAGTGTTCCCATTTCTCCACATCTGTACCAACATCTCTGGTTTGGGGATTTTGTGATGTGAGCTAATCTTACTGGGGTTAGATGATATCTCAAAGTAGTTTTGATTTGCATTTCTCTGATGATTAAGATGATGAGCATTTTTTCATGTGTCTGTAGGCCATGCACCTGTCTTCTTTAGAGAAGTTTCTCTTCAAGACCCTTGCCCACCCTGAGATGGCATCACTTGTTCTTTTCTTGCTAATACATTTGAGTTCTCTGTGTATTCTGGTTATTAAACCTTTGTTGGAGACATAACCTGTAAATATCTTCTCCCATTTGGAGGGCTGTCTACTTGCTTTACTAACTGTGTTCTTGGCTGCGCAGTGTTTATTGCAGGCCAATTCATAATTGCTAAGTCATGGAAAAAGCCCAAGTGCCCATCAACCCACTAATGATTAACAAATTGTGGTATATGTACACCACAGAATATTATGCAACTTTAAAGAAAGATGGAGACTTTCCCTCTTTCATGTTTACATGGATGGAGCTGGAATATATTCTTCTTAGCAAAGTATCTCAAGAATGGAAGAAAAAGTATCCAATGTATTCAGCCCTACTATGAAACTAATTTATAGCTTTCATCTGAAGGCTATAACCCAATTACAACACAATAATATGGGGAAAGGAGCAAGGGAGGGGAGGGAGGTGGAAGAATGAGTGAAAGGAGAGTATTTGGTGGGTCCACCCCTACAGTGCATCTTAGAAGGGTACAGGTGAAACTTACTAAATGTAGAATATAAATGTCTGAACACAATAACTAAGGAAGTGCCATGAAAGCTATGTTAACCAGTTCGATGAAAATGTTTCAAATTTTATATAAAACCAGCACATTTTACCACATAATTGCATTAATGTACATAGCTATGATTTAATTTTTTAAAAAAAGAATGTAGACCTACTTTGTAAATGTATATCTACTTTATGAATGCAGAACACAATGTTAGTAAATCAATTACTGAAATAAAAATAACGCATTGCAATCAAATAATATTTATCCTGAGAATGCAGAGCAAAATTACCATTAAAAAATCAATTAATGTAATTCAGCATAACAGTAGACTACAAAAAAGACATTTCAATACAAACAGAGAAAGCATTTAAAAAAATTCATGATCCATTCATTATAAAAAACCATTAGCAACAAAAAATAGAAGCAAACATCAATAACTTGATATTTAGTGGTGAAAGATGCATAATACCTTCCTTTAGAATGAGATCAAGAATGGACGTTTGTTTTTACCTCTGTAATTTGTATTGGAGATTATAGATGGTACCAAAAGAAAATCAATCAATCAATCAATCCAGTCCAGTATAAGTCGAAAATGAAAATAATAAAATTGTCTCTATTCACAGATGACATAGTTTTCTAAATAAAAGAAACTCAAGCAATCAATAACAAAGATTGTTAGACTAATAAATATATTTAACAGATTTTAGTATACAGGGTCAATATAAAAAAAGTTATATTGTTATATGCTATCACTGTAAATTGAGTTTTTTAACAAAAGCATCCCCAACCACAAAACAAATTGGTATAAAAGTAGCAAAATATGTGTAGAATCTATGCATTGAAAATGACAATACATTAGTATAAGGAATCAGTGTAAAAACTTAAATTGAAAAACATACTGGATTCATGGATTGGAAAACACAGAGTACACAGTTAGATGCCATTTCTCCTCAAATTGATTCATAGATTTAATGAAAACCTAACCAAAATCCCAGCAGGATTTTTTGGAATTATCAGCAAGTTGATTATAAAGTTTACACAGAAAGTCAAAGGCTCATAGTAAGAAAAATAATTTTTAAAAATTATAATAAAGTTAGAAAACTCCCTGATTAAAGACTTAACCAGATATCCACAGTAACCAAGACAGTCTGATGTCAACAAATAAAAAGGCAGATACCTTTATCAATGAATAAAATAATAAGTATAAGAATAGACCCTGCATGTATGTTCAATTGATTTTTGTCAATAATAAAGAGGGGAAATGTTACCTTTTCGATAAGTCACAGTGAAAGTGAGTAGTAGTAATGTAGAAAAACCACAAGCCAAACACAGTGCTCAAAATGCCATTTTGAAAGCAGAGACAAGGCCCTCACTAGACACAAAACTGGACCTTCTGACACCTGGACCTTAGACTCCCAGTTTCTGAAACCGTGAGAAATAAAATATCTTTTCTCCATGAGTTACACAGTCTCAGCAAGAATATAGAATAACTGAACTTTGATACATTTCTAGAGCCTGAAAAATAGTAGATACTCCCAAAACAATTTGTCAATGTCTTAAAAAGTTAAATGTTACATAGCATGACCCAAAAATCTCACTCCTAAGAAATTATCAGAAAGAAGCGAAAAGTTATTTTCATACAAAACCATGTAAGTGAATGTCCATAGCAACTTTAGTTTTGATCATTCTGAACTGGAAGCAAGGTGGGCAACTTGGGGGTTTATAAACAGATTGTGGTCCGTCTTTACCATGGAACACTATTCAGCAGCAGAAAAGGACAAACCACTGACGCATGTAACAACACGGTGAATCCCTGGGCGGCGCCTGTGGCTCAAGGAGTAGGGCACCGGCCCCATATGCTGGAGGTGGTGGGTTCAAACCCAGCCCTGGCCAAAATAAATAAATAAACACGGTGAATCCCAAATGCTTTTCCTACGAAATAAGCCAAACTTTAAAGATTGAATAGTAAATGCATACATCACCGTTTATATGATAATCTAGAAAAGACAAAATCGCAGCAAACAGAACAGTGATGGTCAGGAGTTCTGAAATAAAGGAGGAATTTACCATAAAGGGGTAGCAAGAGGGATTTTAGGGAACAATTGGACTTTGTTTCTTGACTACATTGGTAGTTACGGGAATGTATGCATTTGCTAAAACTGAGAAGTATAAAAATACGATTTTACTGATGTCAATAAATGTAAAAAGTGAATATGTTCTGAGATTATAGAGAGTCACGCTGAAATCTTGGGGCTAATATAAACAATAGTAGATAGAGGTTTCCCCTGGCACAGTAGAGTAGTTGTGGAGAGACAGACCAGCGAACAGATTCTATGTGTGTTTTCAAAGTTTGACTAACAGGTTTCTCCATGTTTGCATGCTGTGGTTGATGGAGCAAAATGATATGGTAGTAACTCTAGTTTTTGTCTTAATTAATTGGGGACACTTACTAAGACCAGAGAAGAGAGGATAGATGAACAAATAGGTTCAGTTGGTGCATTTTGGAAATACTATTCTCAACATTAGTATGTAGATGGAACCTTTCCGAAGGAATCTAGTAAACAGACACATTTTTGGTTACTCAATAAGATAGTTATGTGTGCATGTGTGTTCATTCAATCTTTTTTCAATCAAGCTTTATTCAACCTTTTTTCTCCAGATATTCTTTATTAATTTTTTAAAGAGAATTTCATAGATTATATTCTGTACATTCTATCATGATTTTCTGTCCGTCTCCATTCCCTTTCTGACAGCCAACCAGAACTGCAAGCATAAATGTGGTTGTCAATATTATAGTAATTCTCCCTTGGGCGTTATTGGTGGGCTTTTTCCAATCAACGAAAGCACACAGGACTTCTGAAGGGAGGCTGTTTGCTCAGGACCACACTGTTCTGCGAAGGACTGAACTAAGACACTCGCTGTGCAGGCTCCCCAGGGCTGGCAACACAGCGCACACACTCCCACACACACACTGCCCCCCACTAGTCAAGACCGGAGGATGGGCTTGTGGACCAGGAGGTCAGGAGAGCTAACAGGAAAGTTCTTCTCTGAGCTGATGGAAGAGCTCAGAGCTTCCACTGAGCCTGGAAGAGCAGGGAAGATTTGTCCATCTAGGGTACGCAGAGTCCACTTTCCACGCAGAAGCGTGTGTTTATTTATGGCTAAACGAGGCACGCACAGCCCTGCATGAGCTGTAGTGCGTTGTCGGGCTGTCAGCGGCACCCTTATCGCTGTTGAAATGTGCCTTCCATCCCCTCAACTCACACGCTGCGGCTGTTAAACCTGCATTTTGAAACCAACGTGTATAAAAGTGTTTCCCGAGTCTGCAACTGAAAACCGCAATGATGTGAATCTGACATTTTTAATGCTCTGGTCTGTTTAATTGCTATTGTCAGTGTGGTGATTCAGAAGTAGGGCGCGGGGAAGGGAAAGGGCACTGGTCTGGTCCTCAGCAGATTTGTGTTCTGGATTTATCCCTTCCATTAATTAACTCTGCGACCTCGGGCAAGGCTCTTTCTCTCCCTGGTCCTCAGAGTCACCATCTGCAAAGTAAAAGGAGCTGGATAACCTGGTCTCCCAGACTCTTCTCCCATATCACATTCTATGGGGCTTATGAGCTTACGCCAGAAAAACGCAGCAGAGAGAACCTGCTAATGGCATTTTGTAAGCCTGTGGCCGCGCCAGAGAGATAGTCAGCAGCAGGGGTTCTCCTGGAATTGAGACAGGTGGATTTGGGAAGGGCGCCCAGCACAGCTGGCCAGGAGGCTGCATGGTGCTGGAGGAGCCTGTGCTAACATCTGGCCCTGGGTGGTTTCAGTTACCAAGGAAAAAAAGGTAACTCAGGTTGTTCTGGAATCAAGCTGTTACTTTTGATGGTTACGATTCCTCCAGAGGCCTCCTTCTGGGCAGAACAGCTTCTATAGACAGGTAGATTTCATCAGTAATAATAACGATGATACTATATAGGTTAACAAAGTAATAATTGCATTATTTGTGGGTCTACCCTGAGCAATCAGACGCTATTAAAAGCAGTTTATGTTTATAACTCATATAGTTTTTTGCAACTTTTATGGCACGTAGTACTGTTAGTCCCACCTCAGATTTGCATGAGATTTACAGATAAGGGAGCTCAGACATGGGAAATCAAGTTCATGCCCACAGTCACACACTCATAAGTGGTAGAGCTAGATTTTGCATTCAAGCTGTCTCCATCATCAGGGGTTCCATTCCCTGTGCTCTAACACACGCACACCCTTGCCACAGAGATGCATTATCAAATGTAGAATATATCCACCATCACCTTTGGAGGACTTTTTTTTTTTTTTACCCAAATTCAAAGCTTTATATCTTTAACTTTAACCTCTATAAAATTTCACAGCAACATGGGCCTGCTTCTGGTTCTCCACTTGGTGAAACTGAGCATATCCTTGTAGACTGTGCTGAGACCCCACCCCAGGGAGAAAGTGTCATCGATTCCCTTAGGGTAACGACGACTTCCGTGAAGATGGCTGTCCATCCTCGTGCTCCCATCCTCCTCTTCCCGGGGTCACTCTTGCCGGACCTACAACTCTCTGGTTGTAGGCCGGCCTACGTGACAGTGCGCGTCTCAACCTTGATGGAGGTGTCCTCTATACTTTTGTATGCACCGTCTTTTCCACTGTCCCCGGAATAGAGTGTTTGGCAATATTTTATGAATGAATTAATAAAATGAATGTACCGATAGCAAAATACATCCTCTTCAGTCAACTTTCCAACAACCTCGTGAGCTACAGAGTCACCATCTGTAATTGTCAGTTTCCTAAAAAACGAAAATGAGGCTTTGAGAGATAAAGCGTCTTCTCTGACTCTCCTCCAGGACAGGCACGGTAGAAATCTGAGCCTTTTGACTCAGTCCAGTATCCTGCTGGGATTTTTATAGTTTTCCTTACCTCATGGAGAAATGCATGAAGACATCAGACCCTAGTGGGGCTGCAGCTTCCCCAAGCTGGGCAGTGTTTCTCCTCCTGGCAGGACTCACACACATGCCAAAAAATGAGGCTTGTGTAATGGTGGGAATGCAGTTTAGGCTTCCACCATTCACTCAATCATTCACTCACTCTACAAGGTTTTTTGTTTGTTTGTTTTTTGAGTGCCCACCAAATTTCGGCGTGTATTTAAACTACAGCAGTGAGGAAAACAGATGAAGTCTTTGTTCTCAGGAAACTAATGTCAGTAGAGAAGACAGAAAATAAGTCCATGCACGTGTCAGATAGTATTCACATTTTCCTATCCACCAATGTGAGGCGTTTATGCAGGATCTGGAGAGTGGAGGGAAAGAGAAGCCCACACTCCGCAGTGGAAGCTCGAGCAGGCAGCTGGGAAGATGGCGGACTCTGCCGAAGTGGCCAGGCTGACGTCTGTGTGTGCACAATCTGGTGGCTGTGCTGCCAGCTTCCCTGCAATTTCGGTCTTTCCAAATTTCCTGTATATCATCTAAGGCTTTGTCTAAGCTTTGTTCTCCTAGATCTTCCAATGGTTTTGTGTGCGTTTCCCCTGTTGAAATTTTCTTTCTTAAAACAACTGCAGTATTTTCTGCTTTCCTGAATGAACCTTGAATTATAAGGTCAGCAAGGAATTCTGTGAAAGCTGAAGAAGCAGGGGGTGCGGGCAAAGTACTAGTGAATGAGGTAGTCTCTCAGGACCACAGGAAGCTTCTTCGAGAGGTGATATTTGCAGAGAAACCTGAATGAAGAGTCTGTGCCGGTACCGTGGGAAGCGCCTTCCCCTCCCAGGGAATGACAAAGACAGGAACAGAGGCAAATGGAAGATGCTTCACAGAGGAGCTTCAAGGCCAATAATGGCTGTGCAACTTTGAGAAAAGGGAGAACGGGTGGAAATGAGAGATCCAGATCTCAGTTCATGGAGGAACTCGAGGGCCTTGGCAAAGCATTTGGATTTTATCCTTGAAGGGTGTAAAGAAGGGCGACATGACGGAACATGGCTGGGCAGCAGCCCATTGTCAACAGAGCCTCTCTCAGCCTGTTAACTGTGCGGCCACCCCGATAGCTAATATATGTGGAGACCTGTCAAGCTCACCTGTGATTTTATATGATTGCTCCATTAGACCTTCACTTAACACCAATATGTTAATATTCTGGTTTGACAGGTTAATAATCTAAAACTATGGGAATGTGAATAGCGTACCTAAGGTAAACCAGGTGGGAAAAGAAAAAGCTGAGTGTCAAATCGAGGTCTCCTGATTCAAACTCAAGGGTGCATTCTGCAAGATCACGAACTGCCCTCTTGGCCCTGTGCCCAGTGTGTCCATGGATCCCTGGCACAGCGCAAGGCATTGCAAAGTGATGGTCCCAGGATTTGGATCAGGTAAAACGAATCCAGCGTCGGAGTGAAGGTCCACAGTGATTTTGGGAAATCACTGCTGAATGAATGTGGGGATGAATGGCAGTGGGACTTTGATTTCCCAAAAGTTGTGCCTTCAAAACAGTAGGGCTGTGGTCAGATATAGATTCCAGTTCAGAAGGCCTGGGGTAGGTCCGAGGCTCTCTAACTACCACTCTGCAGTGACCCCTGCGGCTGACCAGAGGCCAGGTGGGGCAGCACGATGTGATCTGTGCCGAGGTGTTAGGCCGAGCCTGTGAGATCGAGCACATGGTAACTTCACCTTCTCTAAGGCCAGCAGTGTGCCCTCAAAATTTGAAAAGTGTTTGGTATCTATGAACGTAAACTTTCTATCAGCTAATTTTGAAACCTTTTGCTTTTGCTATCAAAATATCTAGCTTTAGACAATAATCAACATTGTTTTAAGAAATATCTTCAAATTAGCAACCTAAATGTGTTTGCTTGGACATAAATATTTAGCTGTGTTGATTGTGGTAACTAACTAGAATCCATAAAAAGGTTAAACATTTTTATTTTTCCAACTAAAAAAATCTTTAGAATAAAAAATCAAGTATGTTTGAAAAATTTGAAAACATATGCATGCATACACACATATATACGTGTGTTTATATATATATATATGTGCTTAAAAAGTGATCTTAGATTGGGGGTTACACTTTATTACTTTAATGACTTTAAAATATAAAATATGACCATTTTACTGAATTATTGAATACATTTAATTGCAGCTGTAGGCTATGAACTATCGATCCAATAATTATTCATGTACACTTTGAAAAGGGTGAAGTCGTTTTTTTATTTTACCATTTTAAACAATCCTATATATTATTTATAATTTAAGAGCTAGAAATAAAATGCTTTATAGTACAATACAGTATTTCTAAACTAGGGCAGGTCTTGGTGGGAGCCACAGTAACATATAATCAAAAATTAAGTGACTTTAAATTTCAACATGCAAAAAATACCCTTTTCCTTCAGTTAAATATTTTAATTGCAGGACTATTCACTCAGACTTATGACCCTTTCCACTGTAACTGAAATATTTAATATGAAATATAAAATACTTTGAGTGCTCTGCAGATTTTTCACAAAAGCATTAAAAGGGCATTCTTTTTTCTTTTTCTCCTTTTTTTTTTTTTCTTTTTCTTTTTGGCTCTAAGAAATAATTTCTACCTCCATTCATTTTTTCCTTTTTTTTTTTTTATTAAAACAAATGAATTGGGTCAATGGTGATTATTGGGAGGGATGTCTTGTGCGCATCACTTAACTAGTGGGTAATAAGACAGTGCAACAAAGTCCTTTGTCCCAGCGCCGTGTCCCCCTCTTGCTTCCCACACTGTATTTTGATTGTCAATGCATCAGGCACTCTTCTTGTTTAAGTGTTTCTTGTGGACCTAGTTTTCCTAAGTGATAGGATACTCTGATGTGGACAAGTAACCACGTCATCCAGGTCAGCTAGCTGCCAATGTTTCATGCACATCAACTCATTTAAGATAATTCTGTCATGAATCCCATCACATGGATTAGTAGAACAAAAGGCAAGAAGGTGAATCAAATTTGCGAGGATATAAATCTAGAAAGGGGCCAGGTGTGGTGGCTCAAGCCTTTAATCCTGGCACCTTGGGAGGCCAAGGAAGTTTACTTAAAGCCAGGAGTTTGAGATCAGCCTGAATAAGAGCAAGACTTCGTCTTCTCCAAAATATAGAAAAAAATTAGCCAGATGGCACTCACCTGTAGTCCCAGCTACTCAGGAGGCTGAGGAAGGAGGATCCCTTGTGTCCAGGGGTTTAAGGCTGCATTGAGGCTGCAGTGAGCAATGATCATACCACTGCCCTTCAGCCTTGGTGGGAGAGTGAGGCCCCATCTCAAAAAAAAAAAAAAAAATACACACATGTAACGTATGTCTGTTTATGGAATGTTAGAGCTTGGGGTAAAAGGCAGGCCTTGCCTGATAAAGAAAATGTTGGTTTACGGAGAAACGGACACAACCCCATCAGGTTAGTCCCATGACCGTGGCTCGGGCTGTGTGGGTGTGTCAGAAAGGAAGGTGAGGGTTTGTTGGAGGTGGGAGGGGAGGGTCCACGGCAAGGGAACAAGTGAGAAGCCCAGATGACAGATGACTAGTACACTGACTCAAGCTCTGCTCATGCCTTACCGTGCATTTGAATCCCGTGGGGATGTTGTGAAGATGCAGCTTATTATTCAGTAGGTCGCGGTGGGGACCCACATTCTGTATTTCCAACAAGCTTCCAGCGTTGCTGATGCTGCTGTTCCAAGGAACACACGTGCTGAGTAGCAGGAAGTGAGAACAGTGGCTCTCAAAGTTCAAATCCAAAGCCAATGGCACCTACACTCCCACAAAACGGTTTAAAACCATCCTGGCCCCACCCCATACCAATTATATCAGACGATTTGTGTTTAGATTCAATATTATGTTGAAAT
Organism: Perodicticus potto; assembly: GCA_963574655.1. Classification (NCBI taxonomy): domain Eukaryota; kingdom Metazoa; phylum Chordata; class Mammalia; order Primates; family Lorisidae; genus Perodicticus; species Perodicticus potto. The sequence continues at coordinate 21,949 of CAUYRH010052645.1, read as the reverse complement.
GTGTGAGGTGACGCTAATGCTCAGTTTGAGAACAAACCCATGACCTACAGTTGAAAAACTGAGAACAACTAGAAAAAAGAAGACATTGGTAATGTGTATTTCAGAAACAGAATCCGCGGGGTCACTGAGTGAGCAGAGCTTATTTAGATTCTGCTTATGCTAAAAGAGCTTCAATATGACCTAATTTTATCTTCAAACCCTGCTTTTTCTTTAAATTTGAAAGGTTTTATATTCTTTCTGCTGACAGCATAGGTCATGCTTACAAAAATCTGACATCTTCTGTCAGGCAATTAAGCAGTTTGGATACTTACTTCAATTAGCAATCGTGCCTAAACCAAAACCTATTGCATAAAAGAGTTTCCAAGGAAATGTAAGAACTAGCTGGGAAAAAGCAAGGTGGTACCGTGGAGAGAAAATGATGAAAATTCGGATTTTCTAAATAAATAAAATAACACCCAACAATCATTGCAACTGCCCATGAAGTATCTTGCAATCTAGATGGAACGAAAATGTTCCTGCTACTTTATATAATACTGTATTTCATGTTAGAGAATGAACTTTAATTAGAATATCACTGGTGTCAAATTAGTAATAAATGTTTCAGACAAAGTGAGATAATGAGACTGTGGGAACCCTGCCACTAACGTAAAATCTGCTGTAAATTGCAAGAAATTTACATTTTCCATTAACACACAGTCATAAACTTAAAAATGATAAAAGGTTACATGCAGTTTAGATATTCTTTAACTTAGTTGAAATTGTTGCAAAGGAACAGTATTGTAACACTCAACATTTCTGGAGCTTAAAAACGCATGAGTTCCGGTCCGTAGGCCTTTTCTATTCAGCTGTATTATCTTGAGACAGCTGGTGACCCTAAGTCTGAGTTATCTCACTGGAGAATGGATATGACCCAGTAGAACATGGGTTGGATGTGGACAGGGAATGGAAACGTGGCTTCCTAGGAAGACTGTAGACTCATAGATCAAAGAACCCAACTCCCATATTCTAAATGCACATCCTGAGACAACAAAATCCGTGTCTCTAATTGCAAGATAAAGATAAAACACCTCTCTCAAAAGGATGGTTGTGAGAATTGTAAGAGATGTTACAAGTAAATGGCACAGCATGCAGAAGGTATTTAATCATAATAGCAATTAACACCATTACTAATGAACATGGAGTTATTTTCCGTACACTGTACACATTCGGGGATGTTTCAATTAGTTATTACCTGTGTCCCATTAGTATCTTTTAGTCACTTCCCTTGAGAATATAGATGCAGCCATAAAAGGCCCGATGGGCTCTCTTTTTCTATTATTTCTTTGTATATGATATTCTCACTGCCTGAGATGGCCCCCAAATGGCAGATCTGGTTTTTGCCTTCTGATTTCCAATCCTAAATATTAGCTGTTTGAGGAAAAAGGAAATTAAGAGTCTGCCACGTTAGGTAAGAACGGTAGCAGCTCTTATTGTTTAATGACCCTATCCGCACCCCTGCACCGAGACGGTGGATAAGACTGGAGCCTGAATTCTAGCAGCCTAGGGCTGTGTCCCAAGGATGCCATACTCCTCCCTCTGTAAAATGCCTGCGTGTAAACACTCAACACTGCTGAGAGAATTTGCTGTTTATTCCACCCAAAACCTGACAGCAGACTGTGAGGTCCCTGGACTCCTGCTTAGAGCACTTACTTTAGAAAGCTTGCAAGCATAGGTCTCTCTGCCCCTTTGAGATGTAAAAGTCTTACTTCCTAGAACTATCTCCTCAAAGACCTGAGAGGTATATGTTTTGAAAGCCAGCAATCAAGGGGACAGCCCTTGCTCCCAGAAATCGAGGGGAAAGCCCCAGCCTTCCAGCAATCAAGGGAACAGCCCCAGCTCCAAGTTATCAAGGGGTCAGCCCCAGCCTCCCCGCAATCAAGGGAACAGCCCCAGCCTCCCAGCAATCAAGGGAACATCCCCAGCCTCCCAGCAATCAAGGGGTCAGCCCCAGCCTCCCAGCAATCAAGGGAACAGCCCCAGCCTCTCAGCTATCAAGGGAACAGCCCCAGCCTCCCAGATATCAAGGGAACAGCCCCAGCCTTCCAGATATCAAGGGGTCAGCCCCAGCCTCTCAAATATCAATGGGACAGCCCCAGCCTCCCAACAATCAAGGGGACAGTCCCAGCCTCCCAGATATCAAGGGGACAGCCCCAGCCTCCCACATATCAAGGAGACAGCCCCAGCCTCCCAGCCCCAGAATAGGGTAAGACCCAACTTGGCCGGGAGCCTTGCTCTGACTGTATAACTGCCTATTATCATCCCAGCACAGAAACTGATTTCTCCCAGATTATGTACCAATTAGCAAGTCCAGATGGGCTGGCCAGAGAAACCTCCCTTCCCTAATGCCCTCCAGTGTTTCTCCATTAGCAAACCTCAGCATTTAAAATTTCTCTTATTCTGTTTTTGTTCTGACAACGTTGACGAGACACTCTTCCTTTCCGTAGTTGTCACTGAAGAACATCCCTGTTCACCACCTTTCTTAGTGTCCAACTTTGTTTTTCTTTGCCCCAAGCCTGGAACATTTCAGAGAAGGAGAAAGCAGAAGGCCCCTGTGGGTGGTTCTTTCAGTGGGTGATGAAAAGTGACATGAAGTGACACGTTCAGAGGGGATGGGACAAGCCTGGGTGAACCCGACTGAGCACCACGAGGAGCGTGCCCTTCACTCTGAAAGGAGTGGGGACGTCGCACAAAGTTCGCAGCAGAAGAGTCCTTTTGTGAGAGCAGGATGTGTGCATTGCAGCTCGGGTATGAGAAACACTGCAAAAAGCAGAATCAAACCCACGCTCAGTGGCAAGTCTTTTTGCCACGATGTTTCCTGGATAACGAACTTCCTTTGAAGAATCCAGAATCACCATCACAAATGATCAGGCGTCTGCACGTGCCGTCCAGAGCATCCCGCGTCCCCTGTGAGAAGATGCTGGTGATGGTAATCACTGTGTATAGAGCTTCACATTCCGGCACCCGAGCGCTCAGATTTAGTCTGAAATGCCTCCACTGAGTCATGTTATAATATACGCCTTTTGCTTGTACTAAAATTTCCAGGAAGCTCTGTGATAAGCTAAAAGTTGGAGAGTTATGTATAAAGAAACGAAGACGGGATAATTGAGCACGCTCAGCTCGGGAATAAGACTCACTCGGCACAAGTGAGCATTTCCTTCCACCTGCTGGTGCCGCGTGCGATGGGTCCCCAACGGAGACCACTGATCATCGCTTATGTTGAAAGGTAATTTTTTCTCCCGTGTGCCAACTTCTTCCGACCTACCTCCGTTTAGCAGCGGTGATGCTCTGCTGGCAATTGTCTGCATGCATATTTATCCCTCTCCTTCTGACGTGAGCTGCTAAAGGCCAGGAGCCAACTGGTGATTTATTCACCTGCACATTTGTACCATCAAGCAGTTAAACCCATGGAAACTTGTGAGTCAGTAGGAGGGAAAGAAGGAAGAAAGAGCTGACTTCTGCAGAAAAGCTAAGTCCAGAGCTGAGTGCGACAGGTCTCCAGACCCTGGTGAGGAGGCTGAAATGTCTATCAGGGATATTATTCAAGTCTTATTTTGCACACAGCCATAAGATTCGGGCCTGGGCTTCAGAGGCTCTGCATTTGATGTCACACCTGGATCATCCCTGCTCCATGGCCTTGAGCAAAGCACACTGTCTCTTTTAGTTAGGATCCATTCATAAATGTATTTCCTTATTAATGTTCCATCATAATATAGGGGGAGTTTGAAGATTAATTAATTAATAGACTTAAAGTGCTTCAATTAAGGTAACTGCCATTAGCTGTGGGTATTTGGGAACCATCCCAGATCACTTCTTTCTCGAGAGATTTCTGATAATTACCCCAGTGTTCTCCAAAAAGTGCTATCCTATTAGGATCTATTTCCAAAATAATTAATTTTCCTTTCTAAATGTTTGATTTTCTACATTAACATGTGCATAGTTCATCTCGGTCATTCCCCAGAAGAAGAAACTTCACATTGAAGCTGATGGTGTCTCGGAGATCAGCCATCCCTTCCCTGCCTTTTCTAAACTGTAAGGAACTGAAGCTCGGGCCCCAAGGAAAAGCAAAAATTCATTGATGGCAAAGTCAAGTCTTAAATTAGGATATTTCTTGAAAACAGGAACATTTGCTTTTTCCCCACTAAATACTGTTACTGACAAAACTGTTACTGAGTTTCAGTGCAGGTCCAGTTACTTATTAGGTAAAGATCCAAATTATTGAGAAAATAAGAATTTCCAAGGAAGGAAGGAATTTTTAAGAAGACAGATGTCTTTCCAGAAGAATAGGAGAAGCCACATTAAATCCATCTCTCGATGAAGAGATCCTGGGCTTTTAAAGGAAGGCCATGTGCCTTCCACAGGTCACAGCATAACTAACAAGGAGCTACTTACATTGGGGGCAGGTTTGGGGGACAGGTGACTCTTCTTCAGGAAATCTGCCCAGGAACCTTCAAAATCTCAGGAGAAAACCCCTGCTCCTGGGAAACACCTCGAAAGGTCAGATAGTTAAGGAAGAGAATTACATAGGGGTCACGGAAATGCGTTCAGTGGTGGCTGGTTACACTGGCCTGTGGCCTTCTATTAAAGCCAAGGAAATCGTTACCTCAAATGTCATGATTGAAGGTCACCCCCCCCATTAGTGGCAGATGTGCTCTTTGTATACCATGGTGGAAGAAGTGAGGCTCAGCTAAGGAATGGAAATTGAGAAAAAATAGTATTTAAAACATGTACAATGCTTTACTTACATTATCATATTTAGTTTTTAATGACCTTCCTGCAAAAGGTCTATTATCATCTCTTTACGTGATATGATACAGCTTCCGGAGGTGGTTCAGAGTCTAACTGGACACTCATCCAATGGGACATTGCTCAGCCATGAACAGGAACAAGGCTTTGGTTTGCATCACAACACAAATTAGCCTTGAAAACATTCTACCATGTAAAATAAGCCTGATGAAACCGAAGGACAGATATTGTATGATTTCTTCTTATGCGAAACAAATTCGTGGGAAAATAATTTGAGGTTACCATCAGCTGGGGAAAAGGAAAGGATGATTTATGACTTAGTCAGTACAGACCTTCTGTTTGGGCGAAGAAAATGCTTTGGAAATAGATAGTAGTAACATTCTGAAAGTCATTAATGCCACGGAATTGTACAGCTAAAAATGGTCAGTATCATAAATGTCATGCTTTCTACATATTTCCACATAACAATATAAAGACTTGGCTCTGGAGCGTATAGGAACACCTGGGTTTGTACACTCAGTTCACCACTTGTCTGCTTGAAATTTGTCAGCGCCTTACCTTTGCGTTTCATTCATACAGTGAAGGTAAAATGATGATAGAGTACACAGGCATCATTACCAACAAGCGAGAACTTTCCCCACGCTCGGGTGTAAGTTCCCAGCAGTGTCTGAGCTCAGTCTCAGGAGCTTTCACACACTAGGTCTTCACGCCTTCCACTTTTTTTAGCCAATCTCTTACAATATAAATGAGAGATATCCTGTATCTGGTGTAAATTGAGAAATTCTGCCATTCAAACTTTATAATTAAGTTTTAGTTGACAAATTTGCTGGAAGAGACTTAATCCCTCAGAGACAGATATATAGGAATGAGACGTGAAAGGGGGGGTGTCATGAACAGAAACCGGGTAGCCTGGATAGCAGCCACGTGCAATCCTAAGCAGGCTAGTTATCACTCGGATGTTAAAACTTCAATTTTCTCTTCTGCAAAATATAAGAATCAAAACTTGAGATGATCTTTTTATTCCAATCTAGTTTAAAGCTGTGTGAATTTTAAGTCACACAGTGCATGCTTTCTTCTGTATGGGGGGATGTGTGTGTGTGATATATTAATAATAACCCTTTTAGTTACCCAAATGGCCATTTAAGACTGGCAACTATTATTTTAATTAACAAAGGAGGAGAATGCCAAAAGAGACAGAGAGAAGTTTGCATTAGGTCATAGTGGGTGTTAATTGGTGGTGTTATGCTGTAACCCAGGCAATCTGCTTTTGGGGTCAACGTGATAAGCAGTCTAACCGTGATGTCTCATTGAAGAAAGTGCATGAACATTTAAGGGTGGAGATTGGGAAGCAGATGAGGATCAGTAATGAACTTGATCCCTTCACCTTACCACAATGAGAGAAAGCAAGCAATTTTGACACAAGTCATATATACGTTCAAATCCTGGACTATTAACTCTCTGAACTTAGACAATTCACTCTGCCTCTCTAAATTTCAACTTTAAGAATTGCAATTTGGAAAAAGAAACATTGAATTTGTCATTTTCTTATGTGATTGTTTTTATAAAAGCAATGTAGGTGGCGTGCCAATGTATAGTTGGTGCTTAAATAGTGGCTATCTTCTTCTTTACCTTATTCCAGCTCAACACAGGTCCACTGATTTTCTTTGGTTACTTGCTCAGTTTTAACATTTTATTGAGTTGTGCTATCAAATTTGATTAGATATTTTATTTTTAATCTCTTGTTTAGTGTTGCATTGATTTAATTATTGATCTGTGAAGACTAAACCTAAATAGATTTAAATTTAAGGCCCCTATGCACCAAATGAGACTCATAGGGTTTAAGAGGGTGAATTAAGCTCTTCTTATTGCCTGGAATGTCCTGCTACCAAGAAAAATTCTGACTCTAAGTGCAGAACAATCTTCCCTTTCTACAGAGGTCTCATTTTTATAGACTTTTTTTTTTTTAATTAAATCATAGCTGTGTACATTAATGCAATTATGGGGTACAATGTGCTGGTTTTATACACAATTTGAAATACTTCCATCAAACTAGTTAACACAGCTTTCACCACACTTTTTTGGTTACTGTGTTAAGACATTTATATTCTACACTTAGTAGATTTAACTTGTACCCTTGTAAATGCATTGTATGTGTGGTTCTACCAATCACCCTCCCTCCACCCATCCACTCTCTCCCCTCTCCTCCCTCCCCTCCCGCTCTTCTTTCTCCTTCTTCTCGGGCTATAGTTGGGTTACAGATTTCATATGAAAGTGTGAGTGTTTATAAATTGGTTTCATAGTAGGGCTGAGTACATTGGATACTTTTTCTTCCATTCTTGAGATACTTTGCTAAGAAGAATATGTTCCGTCCATGTAAACATGAAAGAGATAAAGTCTCCATCTTTCTTTAAGGATGCATAGTATTCAATGGTATACATGTACCACAATTTATTAATCCATTCATGGGTCAATGGGCACTTGGGCTTCTTCCATGACTTAGCAATTAAGAAGAATTGGGCTGCAATAAACATTCTGGTGCAAATATCTTTATTATAAAGTGATTTTTGGTCTTCTGGATATATACCTAGTAGAGGAATTGCAGGATCGAATAGCAGGTCTATTTTTAGATCCCTAAGTGTTCTCCAAACATCTTTCCAAAGGGAACATATTAGTTTACAATCCCACCAGCAATGCAGAAGTGTTCACTTTTTCCCACATCCATGCCAACATCTCTGGTTTGGGGATTTTGTGATGTGGGCTAATCTTACTGGAGTTAGATGATATCTCAATGTGGTTTTGATTTGCATTTCTCTGACAATTAAGGATGATGAGCATTTTTTCATGTGTCTGTAGACCATGCGCCTGTCTTCTTCAGAGAAGTTTCTCTTCAAGTCCCTTGTGCACCCTGAGATGGGATCACTTGTTCTTTTCCTTGACTGTTTTTTCAGCTTGACTATTGTTGGTATATATAAACGCTACAGATTTATGAGTGTTGATTTTGTAACTGATCATTTTTATAGACTTTTTAAGCTAGCAATGACTTTCTAACTTAACCCACTCCTCTTCTTTCAAAACAGAAAAAACTATATATTAGCAAATTCTTCCTGTTATTTTACTTGGAAGTGTTATAAATTACTCGTTATGCAATATATACTCAGTGTTGAGTGCTCTGAACCTCAGTGAGAGGAAGAGAGGACTGAATCGTGGTTGCCCACCCTCCAGGCTCCACTGTCTGAGCAGGAAGACCAGACAAGGTTCAAGACTCCCGGAGGGCAGCCACAGTCTCTATCTTTCTCACTCTCTGGTCAGTCCTACACAGTAAGCGTGACAATGACACTCCACATTTGGCTATGCTTCTTAAATTCACACATTTTTTCTACAGGCAATATTTTTCCTTCTACAAATAGTTCACTGAGACACATAGGAATTAGCATTACCATTTCTGAGATTCACAGAATTTAATAAACACTCTCAGAATTGTAGGCTAATAATTGAACCAGGATAAATTCTAAACATTAAAATTCACTTTTTAAGTCTATAGAACCAGTCAGCTGTACACACCTGTTCTCTCTGCCCTGCACTTGACTCTGCGCTTTCTAACAGAGATATTTAGTTGAAAAGAATAGTGTGTACTTTTAGTGTGGAAAAGGTTACTTCACCCCATAATATGTAGGTTTTAACAGAAAAGACAGCACTTAAGTCAAAAGGAAATTTTGATATTAATCAATGGCAGGGGTGGGCTGAGCATAGGAGACTTTGTGATTATTCTTTCTTGCATCTTGGTTTGTGAACCAGTGGCTGAATTGCATCCATATCCCTATAACTATCACTGTTACTAAAATGTTTATGCACAATGAATGGGGTTTCTGTGAGATTAACTTTTTCTATCCATTCAGGTGTAGAGAGATGAAATTCCACGATACACATAAAACAGTGAGGGGATGCAGACATGTGATATGTTCAAAATTCCTCCTTGAGTTTGACCCTGGAAACCCCAATCACCATCAGGCATTAACATCTCTGTGCATTCCCCAGGTAAGTGGTCGAAATCCAGATTCTATCAGTAAAGTCCCCAACCTTCTTAACGTACAGGCAGACTAATTTCAGTCCAGAAGAATATTATGTTTCAAGGTAAGAAATTCTTTCAGAAATACCTTCCATAATACCAATGGACAAAAATTGAGGAATGTTACTTTTTCCAAAACCATGGCTTTGAGCCAATGCACACACATCATGGCAAAGTGCACTACACCATTAGATATTCCTCTCAATTACTTTGTCACCAGTAAATTCAATAAAGGAACATGCAGAGTGATGATTCAGCTAAATTCAGCTGGGATTAAACACGTATCGTTTGTGAAGATCATTTCCGTTCATCGAGGAAGTGCCAATTGCATCAAACAATTTTCACTCCAGATAAACCTCCCCAGAATCGAACTGCATTATCTCCATTCAACTTACATTGCTACGTCTTCCTTCTCCGGTAACTCCAGACTCTCCATCTCTTCACAACAACGCTAACATCGGGAGTCGTGGGCTTTCTTTACGTTTACTTCATGTGGCTCATTTTCTTCTAGTGCTTCTTTATTTTTTTAATTTCCTCCTCATTTACTTTGTTTATTCTCTTAAAAAATCTAATAATATAATGCAAATACAGTTGTTTCCAAAATTTCAGATAAATAAAATTTTCTTCTATAGACCCACATGTCAGAGTCTTAATGATTAAAAAATAATGGTGATGATAACATATAAGCAATAATAAATGTGAAGCAAATTAAACTTTGGTATAGGTAACCATGTTTGATTTCTGCTGTGGTAGGAAAACATGCAGCATTTTATCAGTTCAGAGACTTGAACTTATAAAATTGTTTTAAATGGGTTAAAATTGTATGTGTTGATAAAAGTATTAATACCGAAAACACTAATTTTTTGCTGTATGTATTTTCTGCTACATGTTCTATGCATAGCTCATATTCAGGCACAAGTGACCACTGATATTTTGCCTAAGCATATTTATTTATCTTGTTTAGGTAAGTAGACTCCAGTTTTCAAAAAAAATCCCAAAATCCACATTGGGGAAAGCAAGTCTCTACTTTGAGGCATTGAGTGGTCCTTGTAACTATAGTAAAGGAAAATTAGGTAACATCCAGGCAATGCAAGGGTTTTTTTTCCTTCCTAAATCTTCTATAAACATGATCTATGGCTTTACAATGCAAAGGCATTCCAAAAACAAATGCTAATTTACATGACTCTTTTATTATTTATTGGTTTTTTTCTTTGCCTTTATTTGATCTTTGCACTTTGTTCTGCTCATTATAAAAGCTGAAATCCTCTGTCTCTTTCCTTCCATGTAAACATCATAAATAATTCAAAACATCTATACCAGTGAGGGATACGGGGGGAAAATTACTTGGTGTTCCATTCCATTCTGCTTGCTCTTCTGGAGATATAAGGTGGGAGGGCTTGGAAGGGTTAATTAGCTTTTAAAGTATTAAGATTTTATCTTCCTCATAATACCATTTTTTTCATTTACATGAGGAGTGTAAAATCATACCAACAGAGAAGAAAAAGAAAGAGGTCCCACAGGAAAGCTGTAAGACCTAATATTGAACTCATTGAATAACTATATACTAGAATTAAAAATGATTGGAATTAAATCCATTTACATCAAACCAATGCTTTTCAAAATCAAAAGTCAAAAATAAAAATATTCCATAAGACATACTGTTCATGCAACACCACATTTTCTTATAGATCATTCTTTCATTCATTTAAAATATTTATAGACTGTGAATCTATGCCAAGGAATGTGTTATTATTAGAAATTCAGGACGACAGAACACGACTCCTGCCCTTACAGAGTTTGCTCTTAACTCTGCATGCCAATAATAGAGTTGGTTAGGTACAAAAGACAGACATAAATAAATGGTTCTACAAAATGAGAAACAATAGACTTTCTTTTTGTGGGGCTTGGTAATGTTTTGCTGGAGGAGAAGGCTTTGCAGTTGGGTTAGACGGATGAGGTGGGGCTCCCCTTGACATATCAGGCCAGGTGCACGGATGGCGGGAATGGGAGCTGAGCTGGAGGACGGAGCACGTGTACCAGGATGGCACGTGGTGGCTGGGAAAGTGATTCCAGAGTGTGCCAACCATGCTAAGTTATCTGGAGAAGCCACACTATTCATCACACAGGAGACCAGACCCCAGAGGAAGACAAGGAGGGATCTGGATGTATTTAGGTCTGAAGTCTAAGGGTAAAGATGCGTTGTCATTAACACAGCTGAGATCCACCAGGCTCCTGCTGACTGTTTGCTGGCCGTGATGTGACTGGGCAGGATGACCTTGCTTCAGGACATGTTTACTTAGAACAGGTAATGCTCTAGAAATGCAGGACACTCTGAGTAACAGTGTCCATGGGGCCCCGATCAGCACCTGTCCACTGTGAATTTCATCATGTGCCAGAAAGTTACAGTTCTCCTCCCTGTAGCCACGTTCATTCTCAAAAGTGATACTTTTGAAACTATTTGCAAAGCAATGTCCTTCAATGTGTTCTTTTAAAGAAGGACTTCAAAACAGCACCCTTTATATGTTGCTGTGCAAAATGCAACATGGGAAAAGTTTAAAAAAAATAAAAACAAGAAGAAAAATCGAGATAAAAGAAGCTGGAATTTGAACATTATAGTTCTGGCCCTAGAACACTTCACCATGTCACAAGAAAGGCAGAAGTTCAGTTAAAACAAATATGTACTGAGTTCCTAATAATTGATGGATATAGGAATAATTATAAGATGATGACAATAGAGATCCTTGTCCTTTAGAAACCCATTGTAAAGACTGATCAGGGTTTAAAACCTGCTAAATGAAGAAAAGAGGGTAGAGTCAAGATTCAGACATAGCTGAAAGAATCTACAGGTAACATGAAGGTTTACAATTAGTAAGAACCAATAAAAATGCTGGTTACAAAACCCGGGGTTAGAATGCTGAGACTTGTAAAGTCTGGCACGATATACTCTTACATATAATTTACGTATTTCTGTCTCATTTAAAGACCAGGGATGCATCTCTAAATAGATGGATAGACACCTCTGCAAATGTAAATAGAGATTTTTTCCCTTTATGCACACACTTGCAGGTGTTTTCCCACTCAATATTTAAGCAAGTATTTATAAAGTACCAACCATAAACTCTGTCAAGTTCCATATCTGTGAGGAGATGAGCAAATACAGTGAGCAGAGAACCTGGGCTATGTAATTACACCTGTGGGGAATGAAAATAGTGAAGGGTACAAGAGAGATGAGCATTATGAAAAGAAAACACAGTAGGTAAAAGATGGGCAGTCACAACCCACTCTGGCCCTGGGACCTAATGGTGCTCCACTATGCAAAATCATGGTAGATACTGCAGAAAAGCTTCCTGCAGAACTTCTTTATAAAGAAAGGGCTTCAAGTTCTTCATTAGTTTAAAACTATTCACATTTTGCTACATTTCCAATCCCATATTTTGCTTCTTAATCACCACTATTTAAATGGCCTTTCAAGATCAGCTGTAAATTAAAACTGATCTGCTGTCAGCATCTCCCACAGTTGGCAACAGACTTCTGATGGAGATGAAATTCCAGTTGCGTGGCGTCTTTCTAAGAAGACAAAATGTGATGAAATGAGCCAACTCTGCAAGCTCGGCACAAAAGGAGAAATGCAATTTTTTTTTCTTCCAGTGGGAGAACTTAAATATAAATAGCCAGCCATGTTTGGAAAATGCAAACACATATGAATAGGGAACCAGAGCCTTTACCTTTGTGCCCTTCATGAATATCTATGGAATCGTTTTCCTTTATCTGAACAAACAATATTCTTTTGAAATAAGGCTTAAGGATTTGTTGACATGAACATCAACTTTATGAGTTAGAGCTGAACTGAAATCTTACTTTGCTTCTCGCCTGTTGTGGATACAGAGAAACTCTGTACCTCAGTTTACTCATCTAAAGGTGAAAGTTAATAACTACCCTGTAATGGCAAATTAAATGGGACGATACAGCAAGTGCCTAAGGAATATTGAAGAGTGGCGAGCGTGTGGAAAGGCGTGTCCAGGAAGGCATCCTGTGACTTGATCCCCGGAAGGCGTGGTCAGCAGCCCGGGGTTACTTCTAGGAAGCTAACTCTCCCTGTGTTCATTCTGAACTGCTCTTTCAGCCTGATACGATTCAGAAAACAGAGTTGACATGGTGACATATGGCCAAAATCACTTCATCGTCACACACACGCTCAATTGCACACATAATTTTTTTGTTGTCGAGACAGAATATGACTCTGTCACCTGGGTGGGGTACTGTGGCATCATAGCTCACAGCAGTCTCAAGCTCCTGGGTGCAAGGGATCCCCTTGCCTCTTGAGCAGCTGGGATTATGGGTGCCCACTAAGATACCCAGCTAGTTTTTTATATTTTTAGGAGAGTCAGGGTCTCACTCTTGCTCAGGCTGGTCTTGAACTCTTGAGCTCAAGCAATCCGCCCGCCTCAGCCTCCCAGAGTGCTGGGGTTACAGGTGTGAGTCTCCGTGCCGGGCTTCACACACATCTTGATACAGTCAGATCTTCAGCCTCTGCTGTGGGCCTCGTTATTGCAACAGATGGGATTTTCAGCAGCAGCTATGATCATATCTGAGGTCACTCCTGTGTTAGGAACTCTAATTCTGGAATGTAATCATTGATTTTCCCCCATCAAACTTCCCGTTAAAGAGGTGGGGAGTCTCTCTGTGGGCAAAGTGTGCCAGACGCCGCCGGCGGCACTCAGAGTGTCCCGGGACTTTGCAGCACACTCCTGTCTTCCTCGGGGAGGCCAATGACAAAAGCTTTGTTTTCTCTGATTTTTCTAAAAGCTACATCAATTTCAATTCCCCAGCGACAGAGTCTCTGTCATTGAAAAATAAATAAATAAATAAATAAAAAGCTGTTACTAATTTCAGAGTGGCCACGTGTGCACAGAACCCAGTTCTTCTGTGTTGGGACAAGTGTGGGACCTTCCCTGTGCTTCTTATGGCTAAGTCCCAGCGCACGGGGTAGAGTCCGGTGCATAGTTAGCCTTCAAATACAGGAAGATACACCCAGTCCTTCTGGGGACCTCAGGGCCAAGGAGTGCGTCATGCTCAGCCAGGACCGTCTCCTGTCAGGACCAGCTGGTCATTTGTACAGGTGCCACCTCATGGTCACAGTCTGGGCTGGGCCAGCACCGCTGCAGGCCTGCAGGGAGTCTGACCTGGTAATTGTCCCGTCTTCATAATACTTTTAAGGATTCACAAGATTGAGCAGCCAAAGGACACAGTCCCTGTGTCACACGATGAGAGCGCGAATGGAGAGATGGTGCCAGTAACTGCCTCCCAGAAAGTCTCCAGGTGGAAAGAATTTTCCCAAAGGGCAGGGAAGCGTAAAGGACAAACCAGCCAAGCACAGGGGAGGTCCTGACGACCGTGAGCCGGGCAGCAGCCTGGCCCTCGGGGAAGGTCAGGGGCTCTCAGTCCAGAGCGGGTCTCGGTCTTACAGGCTCTCTGCCCAGATCCAGCCAGTTACTAAGTCCTGTTAATTCTTCATACTTTTAAATGCACCCTCTTTCCCCATCTCTACTGCCATGTCTTTGTTTAGATTTATATCTCCTGAAATATCCAATTTCCAGAAATCCACCCTTATCAGTCCTTAGACCTCTGCCATCAGGTACATACAACTTAGAAAAATGAATTTATCAGCTCGGCGCCTGTGGCTCCATGGGCTAAGGCACCAGCCATGTACTCCTAAGCTGGCGGGTTCGAATCCAGCCCTGACCCGCCAAACAACAATGTCAGCTGCAACCAAAAAATGGCTGGGCATTGTGGTGAGCACTTGTAGTCCCAGCTACTTGGGAGGCAGAGGCAAGAGACTCGCTTGAGCCCAGGAATTGGAGGTTGCTGTGAGCTGTGATGCCATGGCACTCTATCCAGGGAGACAGCTTGAGGCTCTGTATCAAAAAAAAAAAAAAAAAAAACACAGAAAACTCTCAAAATCGAATAAAAATGAATATCCAAAAGTAGACAGTATTGGAATTTTTGGCGATATACTCAGTCAAATAGCCATTTTTGTTCTTCCTATAAAGACAGCACTTCTAGGACTTCATCATTAAATCAATTATCACCTTATTAATAAAAATTCAGATATAGGAGAAGTTAAACAAACCGGGTAGGATATTCCACTGTCTTCTTTATCTCTTTCTGATACAGACTACTGAGTGCCCTCTAGGTGCTGTATTAGGTTCTCCGTCAGATTCAGTGTCAGTATGAGAGTCAGAGTGAGGGTGAGTACACATTTTAGAGTTGGTGATGATATAAAGTCAGGGACAGGGATAGGATCAGGTTGAAAATTGAAGTCACTGTCAGGGTCATGGCCAGAGTGAGGGTCAAGTAAGAGTCAAGGTTCAGATGAGACTGAAGATCAGTTTCAGGTTCAGGATGAGAATTAGAATCACAGTCAAGGTGAGAGGTCAAGTTCAAGACAAGGGTCATTGTTCAGGGGAGGGGTAAAGGTCAGAATCAGATTGAGGGCCAAGATCAGTTTAGGTGGCAATGTGAGGTCATTGCTATGTGTAACTTAGTTCACAGTCAGGGTCAGGGTCATGGAAAAGATCAGGGTAAAGGTAGGGAAAGTCAGGTTCAGGACCGAGGTGCTGTCAGGATCAGAGTCAGGGTGTTAGTCAAAGGTAAGGGCAAGTAAGATCCAGATTTGGGGAGAAAGAAGCAGCATTAGGTAACATCAAGGTCTGAGTCAGATCTGAGGGTCAGGATTACAAGAGGAGTGAGGGTCAGGCTCAAGGTCACATTCAGAATCACATTAGGACAAAGGTCAGAGTCATGGTTAGGGTGAGGGTCAGTGTCAGGTCAGGGTCAGGTTCAGGGTTAAGGTGAGGGTCAAAGTCAGGAAGAGGGTCAGGGGTAAGGGGAGTATGAAGGTCAGAGTAAGGGGAAGCCAAGGTAAGGGTCAGGGTTACAGTGTGTCCTGTAAAAGGAAGGATAGGAGTTATTGTCAGGGTGAGGATCAGGATTAGGCTGAGGGTGAAGAAGAGGGTCAAGGACAGGTCAAGGTTCGAGTAAAGATGACAGCCAGGTTGAGTATCAGGATGTGATCAGGGTCCAGTCAAGTGTCAGGGGTATGGTATGGGTGTGCATCCAGGTCAAAGTAAGGTTTGGTGCAGGTGTAGGTCAACATCAGGTTATGGTGAAGAATAGGGTCTGGCTGAGGATTGGGGAGAACATGAAGTCAAAGTTTTAGGTCAGGGTCCAGGTCCTGGTAATAGTGAGGGTCACCATGCCATCAGTGCACATGAGGATCAGGGTCAGTTTAAAGTGAAGTTCAAGGTCAGAGATAGAGTGGAGAATTGGGTAGGGTCAAGATGAGTGTGAGGATTAGTGTCATGGTTCAGTCACAGTGAAATTTAAAATCAGGTTCAAGTTCAGATTCATAGTAAGGGTCAACCATCAGTTGAGAGCCTACATAGATGTCAGAGTCATGTCAGCATCAGAGTTGGGGACAGGATCAGGGTGAGTATCAGGTAACCATCACGGGCAGGTAAGCTTTTTAAGTCACAGTTAGCTTAAGCCCTGACATTGCCCTGATAATGCCTCTGACCACCCTACCACTCATTCCTCCTTGATCTGACCTTCACCCTGACACTGACAATTACCCTTCTTTTCCCCGTGACACACCCTGACACAGCTTTAATAAGTACATACTTATTAAATGATCAGTGTAACTCTGACCAGAGTTAGGGTCAACCTAGAGTGAGGTTGAAATGATCATTTAAAAATGTACATACTAACAATTAACCTTCCTTTCCCTGTGACACATCCTTACCTCAGCTCTCCCTTCACTCTGTCTCTCACTCATTGTAACTCTGAACTTCTTCCTAAACCTATTTCTCTGATCTTGACTCTGATCCTGAGCTGACTTGATGTTTACACCAACCTAACCTTCACTCTTCTCATGATCTAATCTCTGACTGTATATGACCCTGCATCAGACTCTGAACTGCAGCCTCACCCTGATTCTGACCTCACCTTCACCCTCTCCACAATCCTTATCCACAACCTAGCTCTGATCCTGAAAGTGACCTGATGCTTCCTCTGACCTCCCCAACACTCATTCCTTCTTGACCTGACCATCACCCTGAACTTCCACAATACCTAGGTCTTGACCCTGATGTCTACACTATCTGAGTTTGATCTTTACCCCACCCTGACTCTTGATCATGATCCTAACCTGCCCTAACCTTAATCATACCTTGACCCTTATCTTACACTGACACTACCCCTAACTCTTCTTCAAACAATGATCCTTACATTGTCATCTTGTCCTTGATCCTAATAGGACCTGTTCCTGAAACTGACACTAGAGCCTCATCCATATCATGATCCACACTTGGCCCTCACTGTGATCCTGACTTTCACAATGACTCTAAGAGTGATCTAGACCCTCAGTCTGACCCTGACACTGGCCATAAGAGCACACTCACCCTGACCCTGACTCTGACTTCCACCCTAATGCTATACCAGACCCTCCCTTGACAATAAACCTTTCATTGCCATCACCCTAACTTTGACCCTGACACATGCCTTGACTCCAATTCTGGCCCAGATCCTGACCCTGAATGTGACCCTGAAACTCTCCCTCACCATGACATTCACCCAGACTTTCACCTTCTCTGTGACCCTCTCCCTGACACAAACCTTGACTCTGACCCTGACCAAACCCTTGACTTTCACCTGAACCCCACCATCACCCTGAGTTGACACTTTCTGTCACTATGAAATTGACCCAACCCTGACTAAAGACTGATATGACCCTACACTGACCTTGACACCTGCATTGACTCTAGCCCTGACACTGAGCATCAGGAAATTGAGCTTGAACATGAAATCTCATTCATGTACACTCATGCACATTCATAATAGGAATGTACTTTTGAGAACTATGTATAATTCTGAAGTTCTTTACACTGGTACTGCATATTTTCAAATATGCTGCTTTGCTATGGTCTACCTCAAAGTGAGAAAGTGCAGTTGAGAAGAATGTGTAACTCTCATTGTTTTGCTGCAGATAAAGCATTGGTTCAACTCTATTAATTCTAACAGTCATTAAGAGTTATTCTTGGAGACCAATGTCTGGTTCCAAGTTTGATTTCTTCTTCACTGTTTGTACACATGCCTACAATTATCAACTATATTTGCTTTAATTCTCAATGAGAAGTTATTGTCAAGAACAATGTTTAAAAATATGAACTCATATTCATGTATACAGCCCAGATTACCACTACCTTCTTCTAATGCACAGGAAGAAAAAATAGTTGAAATGAATGTGAGTTTCCAAATTTTTGAGTTTTATTCCTCATATAAATCTTACATATATCTGAGTTTAGGCAAACAGAAGTAATGTTTTTAAAAATTCATATTGGGGCAAACCAAGTCAGCCTTACACATTCTTCTCAAAAGAAAATCCTTATTGCTTTTTAGACTAAACTGAGATAAACATAAAGACAGCAAAACACATACATTTCAAAGGCACATTCTTACTAAAAGAAAAAACATACAAAACACTATATATAAGATGAGTGTAGTGGCATGAACCTGTAATCCCAGCTACTCAAGAGGCTAGGCCAGAGGATTGCTTGAGTCCAGGAGTTCAAGCCCAGGCTGGGCAACATAATGAGACTCCATCCCTAAAATTAATAATAATAATAATGTTTATAAGCCATATTTTTTTTTTTGTAGAGACAGGATCTCACTTTATCGCTCTCGGTAGAGTGCCGTGGCGTCACACAGCTCACAGCAATCTCCAACTCCTGGGCTTAGGAGATTCTCTTGTCTCAGCCTCCCGAGTAGCTGGGACTACAAGAGCCTGCCACAACGCCTGGCTATTTTTCTGTTTTGCAGTTCGGCCGAGGCTGGGTTTGAACCCGCCATCTTCGGTATATGGGGCTGGTGCCCTACTCAATGAGCCACAGGTGCCGCCCAATATAAGCCATAATTTTAATTGACCCTAATTTCTTAAAATATCAGTGAAATAACAAAATATTGCAAATGTCTTTGGATGATTATAAATGTTTGTTATTTGCTTCCTCAAATGTTTAATTAATATGAGATGTTCTTATAAAAACAAATGACCCAGATAGTTTTTCACTTTTTATCCTCTAGATGTCACTTATGTCTACAGAAAAAGAAAGAAAAGAGCTTTACTTCAAGATAATAATTATTGTAGATAGTTGATTTTCCTAGGCACACGAATTTGTTTCTATTTGATTTTCTATTTATCTTAAAAAGTTGTTGCAGTTTGTTCAGAAAATAAATGTGATATATTGTCTTCTTTAATATTCTAGCAGTTAAATGATACTTTAAAGTTATAAGCTAAAACCTTAAATTATTACCTAATTGTTTGTTACACACCTACAAATCATAAATTAGACCCACTTTCTAACAGCACCTCATCTAAAGCAAAACCCTTCCATTTCCTTAGACCCTCCCTCAAATCACCCCCCACCCCCAAGGATTAAATTCTATAATAGGCACTTTCTGACTCCTTACTAAGATAACCTGTGGTTCCCAGTGATGTGCAATGCACCGGTACTTATTCATCTCCAGGTATGTTCTGAGGGTTCTTTGACTCAAAATAATTGACAAGCCTAATCCGAAAATGGGCACAGTGGCCTGGAGTCAGCTTGGCCAGGGGCAGATCCCTTGCGTTTGCTTTAAATAATAGGAGATAAATTTTCCTAAACAAATACGTTAGATGACTTTAAACTTGCTATCCCCTGGGCATTCCTTACGTCTAGAGAATAAAAAGATTGATTACTTAATTAAAGACAGTAATTAATTTACGTGTTGATTGTACTGGGTATAAGGATTGTCGAGATACAGGTATATGCATAGGAGAATTGTATTTTAAAGTTATAATCAGAAAGTATTTTTATGTTTGTGCGTGTATGCATGCCTCAATTCGTACAAATAAACGAATATCGATAGATCATTTACTACGATTTGTTACATCAATTATATGCCAAAGGAATAAATTAGAATTTAGGTCTTTTATGTAAAATTACTAAATTACTTTATTTCAGATTGATAGAGATTCTCCTTTTGTCACCAAATTATTCTGTTAATTCTCAATGCTTTTTGCGTAATCTTCAGCCACTCTTTTGAGACTGTTGGATAGTCCTGACCTAATTTTATTGGTTCTTACTTTAAAATGCCGGCACAGATCCACCCCTAAATATGGCCCACGCTACCAGCAGATGAAGACGCTGAGCATGTGCGCTCCCCGCTGTGCTGCACCGCCTCTGCAGACGCGTGCCCGAAGGCCTGCCTGACGCAAGCGCACTTCCTTGAAGGAACAGATGGCTGGAATCTGGCGCTTAGCTGAGGCTGGACCCTGCCTTCTGTGTCATTCTTCCTTTTGAGGAAAGAGGTGGATGCAGCAGATCTCCTTGCTAATCTTGCTCAGGCTGCAGCAGCAGGTGCTCCCTGGGCTGCCTATGGCTCCCTAGCGTTCCCTCCCCCCAAAAGCAGTTTGGCCGTCGCTGCACCTGGCATAGACATTGCACATTTTGGGACTTTTCCCCAAAGGTTAGCACACAGCCAGGTCAAAGGGATTACAGAGGCGTTTCCCAGCAACGGTGAGTCCTGCCTGCTTCAGATTCTGGGGAGGGGGTCGCGGAGAAAGGGCTCCTCTCTGCAAACTTTACAGCACTGCACGCTCGCGAGCATGCGTGTTGGGAAGCAGTAGCAGAGTGACTTCCACCAAAAGAACTAAATCGCAGAAAGATTCTGGGGGCTTTAAACTTGCTGTCCATGACTGGGTCACTGGCAAAAGGAGGTAAGGATGGGGGTGGGCAGAGAGATTTGTTGCAGCTCCCTCCCTTTCCCTAAGGAGGGAATGGACGAGAACCCCAAGAATGATCACGGGTTCAGCCACCTATTCCTTTATTAGTTTCACCTAACAGAATAAAAAGAGAACTGCGAGTCAACCACAGTTGATCTTATAGAAATGAATACTAATGATAATTCCATAAGTCTTACTTATGGAGTTCAAGAGCTTTTGAAAGCTTTATTAGTTTTTGTTTTTAAGTTTCTTTAGTTCTCTCTACTCATCTTGAGGCACTGTAGAGGATAAGGACAGTAAAGTTTCTGCATAAAGGTATTGATACTTAGGAGCAGTTTAGTAAATGAGCCACAATCACCAAAGAGATATGTGAAAATTCCCCAGGTGGGAAAACAATACCAAGCCATCCCCTCAATCCTGTACAACCTATGGGATAGCTCTACAGGAAGGAAACACTTCAGTTTATTGTAAGAATAAATGCACAATAAGCAAAACATTATTTATAATTCATTGCAAGTGACATTTGTATGAAACCCACTCAGAGGTGTTTAAAGGGCCCTACGGGCCTTGAATCCTGTCCATGACCCACCTTGACAATTTTATCAGGTTGTATCACTAGCAGGAAGGACGTGCTTTGGAGCACATTCTTGGCATTTAAATCCAAAATTAGGCCACCAGTGTTGGCCTAATAGTGTGGCCAATTTATCATTGCTTTATGGGTATATCATGAGAATTTTTGTTAAACTCCGTTTTCAAGTGTTATAGCATGTCCAGTTGGCCTTCTGTAGATGTAACAATCATCCTAAATTTAATTAGAGACTTGTTTCTGACAATTAGTAACAGTCTCTTTGAATTTCTCCAAGATTTTTCTTGTCCGTATGATTATAAGAGTGTTTATCTAGATTAATATTATTTATTTAGCATGTGGTCATCCAAAGCATTTACTATGAATTTCTAGGTCTTATCTTTTCAGTGACTGTATTTTTATGATAGCTATTTTCTTAGATAAGAGCAGAGCCTCTAAAAATTCTTTACTTTGTAATCCAGTTTACACAGAATTTTTTAGAGCCTGAAAACACTTTTGTTTCTTTTTTTTTTTTTTTTTTTTTGAGACAGAGCCTCAAGCCGTCACCCTGGGTAGAGTGCCATGGCATCACAGCTCACAGCAACCTCCAATTCCTGGGCTCAAGCGAGTCTCCTGCCTCCGCCTCCCAAGTAGCTGGGACTACAGGCGCCCGCCACAACGCCGGGCCATTTTTTGGTTGCAGCTGTCGTTGTTTGGC
>CAUYRH010052644.1:0-22398 GCA_963574655.1 Perodicticus potto | reverse complement strand
GCGCCTGTGGCTCATCGAGTAGGGCACCAGCCCCATGTACCGAAGGTGGCAGGTTCAAACCTGGCCTCGGCTGAACTGCAAAAACAGAAAACTAGCCGGGCATTGTGGTGGGTGCCTATAGTCCCAGCTACTTGGAAGACTGAGGCAGGAGAATCGCCTAAGCCCAGGAGTCAGAGGTTGCCGTGAGCCATGTGACGCCACGGCACTCTACCAAGGGTGACAAAGTGAGACTCTGTCTCTACAAAAAAAAAAAAAAGAACGGAAGAAAAAGTATCCAATGTACTCAGTCTTACTATGAAACAAATTTAAAGCTTTCTAATGAAAGCTATAACCCAATTATAGCCCAAGAGGAAGAGGAAAGGGAAGAGAGAAGGGTGGGGAGGAGGGAAAATGGATGGAGGGGGAGTAATTGGTGGGACCACACCTACAGTACATCTTACAAGGGTACATGTCAGATTTACTAGGTGTAGAATATAAATATCTTAACACAATAACTAAGAAAATGCTGTGAAGGTTATGTTAAACAGTTTGATGAAAACATTTCAAATTGTATATAAAACCAGCACATTGTACCCCATGATTGCATTAATGCACACAGCTATGATTTAATTTAAAAAAAAAAAAGAACTTGAAACACTAAATGTCAAGGAAGTCTTAACATGGAGATGATTGATCTGACTCATTTCCAGAGTATTCGAGGATGAATGGCCTAACTAAGCAGGGGAAGCTGAATAAATATTTCCTTTCACAAATGAAGGCAGCAACATTGACTTTTGCAGTTCCAACTCTATCGTAGAATCTTCCTTGCTGGCTATACAGAGCCCACTTAACTGTTGGGGGTGTGTATGAGGCTGGCAGAGATGCATTCTGATAAGGAAAGACACCCAGATGATTACACATTTTATTTTTAAAAAAAGACCTTCTCTTGGAAATTGTGAATGAGGAAGACTAGACACAGTCAAGGGCTTGCTTGTGAATTGAAGCAGTATTAAAGATACACTACTGGGACCTGATCAAACAAGCCAAGGGTTTAATTTAAAGTGTTTCAGGTGTGGCTGTTCTCCCTGACATCTCGAATAACAAATGAAAAGCTTTCTCTAGAGGAAAATTGTTTCAACTCAGCCCGAAAGCATTCCCATATATAAAGCTTTAGGTAAAATGAGCAACTCTACCTTATAAACAAGAAAAAAAAAAAGGCACCATCAATAAGAGTCAGAGAAAAACAAAAACTATAGAATCACAACCCTTCACCAACTGGAATTATCTTCATAGGGTGCTAAATGCATATGTGAACAATATCAAACTTTAAAGTAACATTTAAAATTATGAGTAAGGTGCCAAAGACTATAAAAAAGCAGGCGAGAAGAGGTTTTTAATCCAATAAAAATTTTCAAACAGTATACAGTAATTGAAATTAATACTCAATGAAATGATAAACAGATTTTACAGGGATTAGAATCAGTAAGCTGAGAAGCAGACTCAAAGAACTCACAGTACTTAAAGCACAGAAAAACAAAGATATAGGGGATAAGAGAAAGTCCTTTGATCATAAGGACACCTGCACTCACATATTTGCACCAGCTCAATTCACAATTGCAAAGACACAGAAACAACCCAAGTGTTCTTCAAGACATGAATGGACTAAAAAAATTAATATGTATACCATGGAATACTATTCAGCCACAAAAAGATGGAGATTTCATATTTTTTTGTAACAACCTGGATGGATTTGGGGAATGTTCCCCTAAGTAAAATATCACAAGAATGAGGGAGAAAGTACCATACATACTCAGTATTTAGTTAGAACCCGTAGATTAATAACTACATGCTCACATGAGAGAAAAACTCTATTAAATCCAAGTAAGGTGTAGGAGAGGGGATGGGGAAATTCCCACCCAATGGGTATAGTGCACAGGTATATTCCACATTTCCTGAGTGCAAAGAATCAAAACCAAACTAGGTAATCTAATTGTATGTATGCATTAAACTGAAATTTAAAAAAATTATATTTTAGACCAAATGGATACAATGGACATGTAATAGAACATTTCACCAACAGAAGCAGAATGTACATTTTTGTTGAGAGTCAATGGAATATTCTCCAGGATAGATCATATGTTAGGTCCCCACACAAGTCTTAACAGACTTAAGAAGATTAAAATCTTATCAAGTTCTTTTCCCGGCCACAGTAGTATAAAAATAGATGTCCATAACAGGAGATCCTACAAAACTTGCCAACATGTGGAAATTAAATGATATGCTCTGAACAACGATGGGGTCAAAGAACTGAAAGGGAAATTATAAAATATCCTGAGACAAACAAAAATGGAAACACAACATATAAAAACGTATGGGATGTAGCAAAAACAGTTCTACGAGGGAAGTTAATAGCAATAAATGCCTAGATCGAAAAAATGAAGGTAGATCTTAAATAGCCTAACATTATACTTAAAGCAAATATGGAAAGGAAAAAAATAAAACCCTGCGTTAGTAGAGGACAGGAAATAAAAATCAAAGAAAAAATAAAAAATAGCTCACCTATTGGGTACAAGTTAGGGGTATATGGTACACTTCCTGGGTGAAGGATTCAATACAACTAGGACTTTGGACTTTGTCTTTCAAATGTAATTAATGTATCCTCATCATATGTGTACCCTAATACCAACCTGAAATTAAAAAAAAAAAAAAAAATGAGACTAGAAACCTAATAGAAAATATCAAAAGGAAAGTAAGAGTTGTGGCTTTTCTTTAGAAATGATGAGCAATAGCAACATTAAAGAAGGAAAAAATTGTGGTGGGCGCCTGTAGTCCCGGCTACTCGGGAGGCTGAGGCACAAGAATCGCCTAAGCCCAAGAGCCGGAGGTTGCTGTGAGCTGTGCTGCCACAGCACTCTACCGAGGGCAACAAAGTAAGACTGTCTCTAAAAAAAAAAAAAAAAAAAAGGAAAAAAGTAGAAGCTTCACATAAATAAAATCAGAAATGACAGAGTAGTGTGGCGCCTGTGGCTCAAAGTAGTGGGGTGCTGGCCCCATATGCTGGGGGTGGTGGGTTCAAACCAGTCCCGCCCAAGAACTCCAAAAAAAAAAAAAAAAGGAAAGAATGAAAAAAAATGACAGAAGAATCTTTACAACTGATACCACAGAAATATGAAGGATCATAAGAGTCGCTATGAACAGCTATATACCAACAAACTGGATAACCTAGAAGAAAGGGAAAAATTCCTAGAAACATACAACCTCCCTAAACTAAACAATGAAGTAACAGAAAACTGAGCAGATCATTGAGTAAGTGATTGAATCTGCAATCCAACATTTCCCATGAATGAAAAGCCCAGCACCTGTGGCTTCTCTGCTACATTCTAGCAAACATTTAAAGAATTTATACCAATCTCTCCTAAAGTCTTTGGAAGACCTGCATCAAAGAAAGCTCTGAATTTATTTTACAAGTCCAATGTTACCCTGCTACCAAAGCCAGACACTGACTCTCCAAGGAAAGAAAATTACAGGTCAACATCCCTGATGAACATGAATGGAAAAATCCTCAGCAAGTAACTGCTAAATTTAATTCAATAGTACGTTAAAAATATCAAACACTGGGTGGCGCCTGTGCTCAGTGGGTAGGGCGCCAGTCACATACACTCAGGCTGGCAGGTTCAAACCTGGCCCCGGCCAGCTAAACAATGACAACCAAAAATCAAATGCTATGACCAAAGTGGGATTTATCCCTGGAATGTGGGATGGTTCAACATACACAATATAATGTAATACATCACATCAGCAGTTTAAAGGATAAAAATCATATAATGATTTCAGTAGAAGTTTTCCACATTTCCAAATTAAGGTCAACATTCTCATACCCTATAACCCAGCAGCTTTTCTCTAAGGAAATGTTTGTGCACATACATATGTATCAGGGGGATATGGGTGAGAAATAACTATACTATTTGCAAATATAAAACAAGACTAGATGGAAACAAATATAATCAAAACTAGAAAGGATAAAGCAAATGAGATATAGTTCTTTTATTACAGTTTAAAACGGAAAATGAATAAACCACAGGTAGTTTCAGCATGGATTGACCTCAAAAACTTATCAGTTAACAGATAAATCAGTCACAACAATACTTACAGCATGAGTCAACCTTGTACAGCTCACCTACAAGCAAAACTAAAAATACACGGCATAAGGGTGCACACACAGGTGGCAGAGTAACAGAGAAAAAAGGGCAAAATTGAGGATGGCATTGACCTGTGGGGGTGGACTGGTTGTGCAATCAGCGAGGGGCACAGAAAGCCCTTACATTACCTGCAATGTTTTACTTTTTGAGCTGGGAAGTGGGTGCATGGGCTTTCATTTTGATCATCTTTGACCTCAGTTACGTCTTACCTACTTTATAACTTTTTTTTTTTTAATTACAAAGAGAAATAAATAGGAAGGACTCAGCTGTGCTTCTTGATAACTTGCCCTTTCTTCTTTACACACCCTGGGAAAACTCAATTATTGTACATCACAGCTTTTGCCTGAAAGTAGAAAGCAGAGAAAGGAGATAATTGCCTCACTGCTGTCTGTGATTGGGAAGCTGCAGCCCGCTGGGAAAACCCAGGTGTTCAGTGATGCCAAGAGATGTCCTATTTTCCCAAGTTTTAACCCAAGAGAACGGGCTTACACCCCACTCATCTTATTCTACCTCAATATACATTGCTTAAAAAAAGAAAATCACAAAACATGGCTATTGGAGAATTTTCGGTGGACATGTTTTCTAATATGACAATGTTTTATTTTAACGGGATACCTTACTTTTTACACGGAGAAAGGAGCTAGTTTCTAAAGGAAAGGAAGATGTTGCTGTTATGAAGGAGAAATGGGAAATCTTCTTGTCACTGTCTGATGAAAGCAAGGGAGCGTCTTCCCAGAAGACTCCAGCAAATGTCTCCTGGGATTCAACTAGTTCCATGCCCTGAAGCCAGCTCTGTGGTCTGATTCACCCAGAAGTTTGATAGATTTATCCTTTTCTGAAGTACAGTGTTTTTCTTTTTTGGGGGTGGGGGTGAGCCCAAATACAACCTGGGATAAAATTACCAAAAGAAAGAGACAAAGATAACTGATTGACAAAAATTTGACAACTGTCAACCGTGAGGGTTTCCAAAGGTTTTCCCTTTCTTCCCAACACCTCTCAGGCATAAGTGAATTAAATTATGATATGTCTATAGAAGTTGTTCAGAACGATTTAGCCTCCAAAATTTAAATTTAATTAAGATGGATCAATACAGAAATTTTATAAATTGAATTTTTGGAACTCAAGTAACCCAAAGGTGATTATCTTCTATTGTTAGCGGAAAGGCTTTTCTTAGAAATTCCATCAATATTCCTATTAAAATTCTTTAAGGCATCAGTGGGCCAATTATCAGCAGGCATATTTTTTCCCCTATGTTGGTCATTTTGTGGAGTTACATTAAATTTTGTTGAAGTAGTCCATAAATAATAAATTATGGCAAACGTAATTTATTACTCACTTAAAAGCCATAAAATATGAATTGGAAAATTTAAAGACAAAAAAGTTAAAAGGCAAAAGATTTATGTGATCTGAAGAGAAACCAGAGTATTAAAGACCAAAAAGGTAATTTCTAATTCACAGCCTTTACAACAGCACCTTCTACTATACGGTGGGAAAGAAAATTCTACTTGATTATTTCCTTCCAGGCCCCAAAGGGCAGAAAGAGAAGGAAAACCCTCAAAACCCTTGGACCAGAAGTTAAGTAAGAGGAAGTGATATGAGAAAAAGTCAGCAGACCAGAACACCAGATCTTCTGCCAAACTTATTATTTCCCTGGTCTTGAACAATCACTCACACTATTGTACTGTAAAAGTGGAACTATTGCCATGGGTAATTCCTAAGGCTCGTTCCTGGTCTTGTAGTTCATGGGGCTAAGTTACTCTCCTGCTGGGAGACTAATGAAGTGACTGGTCTCATGGAGAACCTTTTCATCCTAGCCAACCAAGAGTGAAATTAACAATTTCTTCTGTGTATTCTGCTTACCTGCTGGTCTATCATGATTTGATAGGCTATGTAATACTATGATCAGTCAACTTTTTATGGATTCATAGTGGGCTATATCTCAAATGTTGACAACACGAAAAAGAAAAATCATCAGCATTAAGTTCTGTGCTGAACTTCTTACAGTTCTTATTTGTCCAGGGTAAAATATATATATAAAAATATCTGTAGTGAAGTAAATACAGTGAGAGGCCCTGGATCCTTACGAAACAGAGGGCTGTTTTTCAATGGACTACAATTTCTGCCCATATTATATTCGATCAGTCCCAGTGATGAACAAAATTACTCTTGAGTATTTCATTGATCTCATTTCTCATTATTCACAATAGTCATATATTTACTGTTGTACATGATTTTCCATAAATCATCTTCACTCAAATAGTTCAGTTACTTATATATAGGAAGCAAAAATAAGTCATTTTTTGTTTTTTTTTTTTACTTCTTTAAAAAGAATTACATTAAATTTATCTTTCAGAAGGAAATATGCCTCTAACAAGTTTGATGAAGATAAAATGATGGAGATAAAATGCTCCATTTTGTTGAAATGTATTCTGCCCATACTGAGTTGTATTAAATTTTAAAGTTAATCAGCATATACAAGTTTATCACATAGAAAATTTAATTGAATAAATCAAAATTAAACTTTTAATAAATAACATCCCTTTAGAATTTGAAAACTTTTATTTAACAAGGATTTATTTGTATTAAAATGCATGTGATGAAACCA
Source organism: Perodicticus potto (assembly GCA_963574655.1). Classification (NCBI taxonomy): domain Eukaryota; kingdom Metazoa; phylum Chordata; class Mammalia; order Primates; family Lorisidae; genus Perodicticus; species Perodicticus potto. Next base: position 15,615 of record CAUYRH010052644.1, on the reverse strand, counting down.
TAAATTTGATTATGTTAACCTAAAGTTAGATTCTCTAAGTCGTCCAGAAGAACTTAAAACAATGCCAGTGAAGTATTTCAGCAATATCTTGCAAAATATGACGTGAAATATTTCTCCCACATTTCCTATTAAAAGAGGCAGCATATCATACTTTTGCATATATATGTTGTTTCTTGAAGAATGTAAGGAAATGCTTAGCTTGGAATCAGATTTTGCATAAGACGAGAATACCTGTTGGACAGAGAGCTGATTGGTGTACAAGTTACTATGCAAATATGATGCAAATATGACACCTTGAAACTCCACCTCTACTACCGTGGAAGTTATCCCTCCACACACTGTACTGTACTACTCATGAATTCCAGGCCAGCTTACAATTCCCTGAACAAGAGCTTGCTTGACAACACTTAGTGGCTTTGTGTGGCAAGCACAGGCACAGAAGATTAGATACAACTGTGCTAAATCCCCAGCCACCATCCCATATGAGGAATTTCCTTCTGGCAATGACCCCCACCCCCCACCCCATGCATAGAATGTAAGCATTCCACTATGCCAATGGGACTCCATTTCTTCTTTTCACTGTAAATAACTTTGCACAATCTGTTCTCTGAGTTTCCAAATACCTTTCATTTTGCATGAAGAACATTAATCTTTGTCTCTGTGTTGAGCCCTGCTCTTACCAAGCACGTATTTTGAAGAGGAAGGGGGTGATGGTGAAGGAGGCTGAGAAGGATTAATAACCAATGCTTCAAACCAAAGTGGCTCATGAAGGTGCACATCTGTGTTTTCCCCCAACAACTTACATCCCCCTTTTCCCTAGGGTATGACATTTCAACCTTAGTTTGGTAAGCTACACACGCACACGCAGTGAATAATATGTTGAAATTGTTAAAAAAATTTTCTTTCCCAGATTAAAAAAAATGAGAAAGCATATGAAATTACACTATCTGAATATTTTTTCCTCAGGATGTGAATCTTGAGGAGTGGAACAAATCATTAAACATCAGCATTCATGCCCCCGATGGCACCTTCAAGGCAATATGCATTAATTCCTTACACTCAGATCTTCATAGAGGCTCTAGTCCACTTCCAAAGCTGATTTCTCAGAATTTTCTTCAATACTATATAAGCTAACCTGTGTTAACAATAAATTCCTCTATTGCTCATGTCATGCAGCGCCACTTTCTTATCCCTGACAACCAAATTAAATTAACTGATATCGCGGTGATAACTTCCAAACAGAGATCCATCTGCTCTGAAAGTAATTGTTACAACCTAGTATGTGAAAGAAACCATTACATAATAAATTGCATCTTACATGTCTTCTAGATGCTTGCTTTTTATCAAATTTATTTTTAAAATATTTTTCCGCTGAAGCTACCCTTGAAAATGTTTAGGAAGAACTCTCTGATGTGTCCTTTCTTAAACTCATATAATGCTCAAAAAAACAAGGTAGTGATCATCCAAATTTTTAAAGTTGGAACAGCCTATCATTTTATTTTCTTTGATCACTGCATTTAGAAAAGGTCTACACAGATCATTGAATCCAAACTCAGCAGCCTAAGAGGAATTCCTTCCATACCATCCCTACCAGATGGTCAGCTGGTATCTTATACACTTGTTACCAGGAAGCTATTATTTCTTTGACCAAGTTATTAATTTTTATGGAACTTTATCATGAGAATATTCTTCCTTACGTTGAAATAGAAAATGATTTGTCACTTTATCCTCATGCCTCTTTTCTCCTTCATATGCATCCAGAAACTTCTGCCTAAGTGATCACTTCCATTTGGCTTCCCTTCAAAGATTCAAGATGGCTGTCCAATTTCACAGAACATGTCTCAAGGTTCCTAAAAGTATTCCAAGAAGATGATTGAACCATATAAAATCTATAGGTAAAAATAGTTGTTACAAAATTTTCTGAAGGATTCTTTTTTTTTTTTTTTTTAATTATTTTTTATTGAGTCATAACTGTGTACAGTGATTCAAGCTTGGAGTACAGTGTGCGGGCTTCCCATACAATCGGAGGCGTAAATGATAATCCATGTTGTCAAAAATGCAAGTATGAGACTTTTTGAAATTAGTGTTTCAAAATAAAAAAGTAAGGATTAGTCATATAAAAAATATCACGGTGGTTCCTTGAAAGGAATCAGTTCAGAGTGCTGAACAAAATTATCTGAAAACAAAGTTATAATGTTCGTCTGCCAAGAAAGTTATTTTTTCCCTTTGGATCAGATTAAAGATGGCTCCCTTCAGGAGCAATGCCCTTTGAATACCGAGAAACTGCCCGATTATGGGAATCCCTAGCTCAGGAAGTGACGGGAATCACAAGGAACCACATAGTTGGACAAAATCTGTATGTACCGAGAAAATAAAAAGCTTTGAAAATATGTGGAAATTGATTATTCATCAGTAAAATAGTTTATCTGAAAATTTAGAGCCCCAAATAATTTTTCATGTGTTCATAATTTTCAAAAAAATAACATATGCCTAAATCTGGTTCAGAGTTAAGATTTTTTAAAATACCTACCACGTATGTGCTCTGACAAGAAGCTTCTCATACATTATCTCATTATGAATTTGACCTACATTTTATGTACAACTACTTTTGCACCAGAATTTTAGAGTTCCACAGACATACTTTTACTTTTCCTAAATGTTCTATGTGTTAATTTCAACCTGGCACATATTTCCCCCCATATAGATTTCTAAGAAGTAATATGTGTCTCTGAATAGGAGTTATTACTGGAATATGATTCTTGCTGATATTGAGGTAACATTATTCAACAAATATGAGTGAGTGCAGGGTTGAGGGAAAAACAGCTGAGGTTTCCCTCTAGGCTTTCTTGTACCTCAGTTTCCTCATCTGTAAGTGAAGATGGTGCCCAACTTAACTTGTAAGGATGCTGTATGGATTTAGTTAATTAATCGTAAAGCACTTAGAACAGTCCCTGCCTAAAATCTGTGCTCCATAAAAATTAGTATTTTGTATACAGACCTCAAAAGAAGAAACATTTACTTCCCCAAATGAATTTTTTACTTTTATATTACTTGTAAGTAGATAATACTCAAATCCTCATAAAAAGAAGGTAAAGGCTCCCAAATCCTATAAACTGTTGTTTGATACATTAACTGGTCAATCACACCCATTAATTTTATAAAATATCATTTACTTCTTAATTACCTTCCATTGAAAAATAAACACAATTATAGCTATTGCTGTTTATTAGGAGAATGCAAAAAAAATAAAACCCAATAGCTGATAACAGCCACAATTTCTTGAACATTGTCTGTGTTACAGAGCACTTGTCAAGGGTTCTACGTTTGATCCCATGGACTCTATCAGCATTGAGAGATATTTTCACTCTCATTTTACAGATGAGGAAACCAATGCCTAGATAGTATAAGCTGATGGGTTTCGAGACATGCTACCCCAAAATAGGACCCATTGGCAATGGTGAATATAGCAAAAGCAGGAAGGCCACTCTTACTTCCCCCACTTCTCCTCTAAAGTCATAAAACTTAGGATGTTTCTAACTTTCTACAGTAGGTCATCAGACCTTAAACCTAGAGACACTGTCCCTATATCCAGAAGAAAAGAACATCCTACCTCTGATGACACAGGGACGTACAGAAGAATCTGGACAAGAGGCCTTGCTATGTTTCCCTTCCTTCAGGTTATTACCAATAGGTAATACGCCCTTTGTCTAATCCTACCCAATGACTACCTACCTCTTCATCAAACCTAGCATACAATATATACTGGTCTACCTGTTTGTTTGGGTTTCCTTATGATGGTTCCCATATCATGTAAAACCCATATTAAATAAATTTGTATGCTTTTCACTTGTAAATCTATCTCTTATTATATGGCCCTCAGCCATGAATCTAAGATGGAAAAAAATAAATTTGTCGTGTCCTATAGCTAATAAATGACAGAGCCAGGATTTGAACACGATCTATGTAATGTCAAAGCTATGTTCCTTTGTAAGAAGTACGATCCAGACTATGTAATCTTCACTGTAGATACACCAATATGTTTTGATGATGTTAATCTGTAAGCTACTATCTTCAAAATAATATTCCAAATAATAATCTCTACAAATCTATAATTATACTTACAAGATAGGAACACACATTGGTTGTTTAACTTAACTATTCATATATCACCTGCATTTATTTGGGAGTTTTTTTGTCTGGCTACTCAATAGATAGATAGATAGATAATAGACAAATAAATAGAGATAAATCTGCTGATACCTAATATCATAATATCCAGATCTGCATCATTTTCTCTGTATTTTTCACAAAATAAAAAGTTCCTATATCTTTCCAAATTCAATATTCTTTATGTTTAAATGAGAATTTCAAGAGGATGCTTCACATAGAAGGTATATGTGGTTTCTTAAGAAAGAATTTGATTAAAATACACATAAGATAAAATCATTTATGTTCAAATCAATTCTAAATATTTCTATATTCATTCGTTTGTTTGACTTTAAAAGATCGTAAGCTCTTTAACAACAACCTAAGAGTAAAGATTTTATACACATTCATATTTACCATTTGTCAGTCAGATTTCTTTCCCTGTTTGGAACTTTGAAAAATAGTCTCTGTGGCTTGGCGCTTGTGGCTCAAGTGGCTAAGGTGCAAGCCACATACATACACCTGAGCTGGCATATCCAGCCCAGGCCTGCCAAACAACAATGACGGCTGCAACAAAAAAAAGCCAGGCATTGTGGCAGGTGCCTGCAGTCCCAGCTACTTGGGAGGCAGAGGCAGGAGAATCGCTTCAGCCCGGGAGTTGGAGGCTGCTGTGAGTTATGATGCCATAGCACTCTACCCAGTGTGACAGCCTGAGGCTCTGTCTCAAAAATAAATAAATAAAAATAAAAATAAAAAATAGTCTCTCAAGCAAACACTGACAAAAGTACCTAGATAAGTAGAAATGTGCACATCAAATAGCCATAGTTGGTTTGAAATCTCTCCCATCATGGAAGAAAGAATGTTCTTAGAACTCAGGGTGGCGCCTGTGGCTCAAAGGGGTAAGGCGCCAGCCCAATATACCAGGGGAGGCAGGTTTAAAACCCGGTGCTGGCCAAAAACTGCCAAAAAAAAAAAAAAAAGGAAAGAAAGAAAAAAAAAGCATACAACTACCGAGAATAGCTAAAAGGTTAAAAAAACATAATTTAAAGGAGTAGTGACCAGCCTGAAGCACCCAATGATATGAGTAGTAGGGACCCTTTTAATGTGTCAAAATTCAGGCCAACTTGACGTGAGTAACAGTAGCAGGCGAGAGAGAAAGAATAAGACAATTAGAGTCAGGGCATTTAGAAGATATAGACAAGGAAGTCTTCAACGCCCCGATACCCACACAGGATATGACTATATTTTATTTAGGACTTTCATGAAAATGTGTAAATAACTCCTAACACGGCACAGTGGCTGTGCACAGTACCTTCTGGAGCAGCCGCATAAACGAACGAGACATTTCTTTCAATACAACTCCAACATTTGCTGTTTGCCGATTTCATGCTCCCAAGCCTTGAAACCACAGCGAACAGCCGGACATTAAAAGATTCTTCTCCACAAAGCACATGCAATGCAACCACTGCCTGAGTCAACACGAACTCATTTAAATATTGTTGAAGGGAATGGGAAACAGGTGAATGAGTCCAAGACTACACCTTGAAGCAGCACACAGTATTTCAGGGGAATATAGGATACATGGGCTTATGTGCCAGGAATTATAACAGAAGATATAAAAATGTTTCCAAAGAAGAGAAAGGAATAGGTGACTGAGAGATTAAAGATGGGTACACACACATAGTTATTACCACTCTTCAGCCTGCACAAACACACATCTTATATTATATAAATGCATACATAAACAAACAACATAAGAACTTGATTCTGACAGCAGACTCCTAAACAGAGAGTTATTTGGACTTCTTTCGCATATTATTTTCTTTGTCTATCATGTGGCCACACCATTCTCACTGCAATTTCTAGATTACAGCACAATGGGAAATAACAATCACAATCTTTCTGCTAGCTGACCTGCAATTTTTAAAATCCTGCATCCCTCCCAAGTTGGTTGATGGGTGAATGAAGTCCAAGAATTGCTACACTTTCAGAATTAATACAGGCAATTTAAGAATACTTTACCCCAAAGCCCAAACGAGTTTCTCCTTTACCTTTATGAGAATATATATTTCATATTCATGAAATCTTTCTATTATTAATAGGTTTTCTATGTTATAATAAAATTGATACTCTGCTACATCACTTCTGAGAATGGACTGTATAAATTTGTCACAAAAGAAGTTAAAGAAATGAGTATAATTGTGATAGATGTGTTACTTAGTTCAATGTAAGCATTACATGTTGTACATTGAAGCAGTACCCTGAACCCCATAAATGCATCAATGTACAAAGTTATGATTTAATAAAAAATAATTTAAAAATAAAATAAAATAAAATAAAACTGCATATGCTGATGCAATATTGGTGTGTGATTTTAACCCGAGAGGCAGTATCAACATGGTGGATAGAATGACTAAATCCCACCTGCCCCCCACAAACACACACAGACGTTTATTTGTTTGTTTGTTTCCAGGCACTAACTCTTTTTCTTTAGGAGAAACACTTCAAGTGCTTCCCAAATCGTACTTTTATTTTCCTAAGACAAAGATCACAAACATCTTCTATAAGAGGCTAAAAAGCATTTTCAGCTTTGCAGACCACACACTCTCTACCCCAATTACTCAATTGTGCTGACAAAGCAGAAGCGTAGTCATAGGCAATAGCGAAACTAGTGTAGGTGTATCCCAATAAAATTATATTCACAGCCATTGAAATCTGAATTTCATATAACTTTTATAAGCCAAAGAATATTAAATGCTTCCTATAATTTTTTCAACCATTTAAAAATATAAAAATTGTTCATTCTATATACAGGCCCTACAAAAATAGATAATGGGCTAGATATGCCCCCATTTTAAGGCATAATCCTGATTGCATGATAATTCTTTTCTCCGAAAGCAGAAACGATTTTTTAAAAAGTATTTATCTTAGTTATTGTGTGAAGACATTTGTATTCTGCATTTAGTAAGTTTCACCTGTACCCTTCTAAGATGCACCGTAGGTGTTGTCCCACCAATTTCCCTCCCTCCTCCCCTCCCTTGCCCCACAATAACTAAGAAAATGCCATGAAGCTATGTTAAACAGTTTGACAAAAATATTTCAGATTGTATATGAAACCAGCACATTGTACCCTTTGACTGCACTAATGTACACAGCTATGATTTAATGAAATAAATAAATAAAATATAATGCATGTGGACAAAAGCTTCCATTACTAAGAACGCAGTTAATTACTCTAGAATTTTTTTTAAAAAAGTATTTATCTATTTTCCCTTGATTTTTTGCATAATATGATAGGAAGTCATGTAGAACCTTGACCCGTTTTAGGAACAAAACTTATTTTTCGTGGCAGCCTATATTAGTGGTGCAGGTGGCGAGAGTTAGCCCTATTCCCCATGTACCTCGGCACCGGATTCACAGATGGTAACTTGGACTTGGCAACAGCTGCAAATGGGACTTCAGCTGACTGACATAAAGAAGACCAGGGACTGGGTGGTGCTTAGAGATATAGGATTTCCCGCACACACACAAGTCATTAGGAACATTTAAAAATACACAAAAGTCAAGAAACAGAAGTCTATGCCAATGGAACCAATGAAGCTCTCCCAACAACACCGATTGAGCTGAGCACCAATGTGCTGAGCACATTGAAACTTGCCGGGGAATCAGAAAGGACGTGAAGGACTGTGTTTCCTGGAAGTGAAATAATGGACCACAACAGTGTATCTCAAAACATTCATCTTGAACTATGCGTCTAAATAATTCTTCCACAGCCTCCTCACTTCAGTGGTTTGTCTTCCAGCTTTATGACAATTAATTGAACTTTGCAATGTCCCAGGACCTAGATTGGTTAAATCCGTGGTTCTCAACCTTCCTAATGCCGTGACCCTTTAATACAGTTCCTCAAGTTGTGGTGACCCCCCCCCACAAGATTATTTTCGTTGCTACTTTATAAGTATAATTCTGCTACTGTTATGAATTGTAATGTAAATATCTCATATACAGGATGTATTTTATTTGTTACAAAGGGGTTGCAACCCACAGGTTGAGAAATGCTGGGTTTAATGTTCTGGCTCACAAATTATTTTAGTTTTTAGTAAGTTTCTGTTCAGAGATTCTTCCATACTACAATCTTCTGAATAGCACTCACATAAAACGTTGCCTACACCTAACTGCCTTTGGTTTGTGTTTGTTGTTTTGTTTTTACTGCTGAAAAAGATTGGATCAACTAACCAGCTTAGTCTCCTACTGATACTTAATGTAATAACATGGATGCTTCCATATTATACTCATTCATTTTTATTTTCCTATGTATACCCTTTTCAAAACACTCATTGATCTCTAGTTTCTTTTTAAGCTGTAATAGTAATTTCCATTCTTGTTCATGACCCTGGGATGGAATCTGAGATACTTATTAGCAAGCATATAGCCAACATTAGTATTTTCATTTGTAACAATTCCATTCTTGCCAAGAATCTCCACATTCCAGAGAAATAACATACAGAAATATACATATAAAAAGAGAAAGTACACATGTATAATATATGTGTATGCAAGCACACACTAATAGTAGGCTGCATATGCGCAAAAAGACGGAGAATGAACACAGAATACAGCCTGGGTTACAAATCGGCCTCTTCCCATCTCTAATCTTTGGAAAGTCATCTAACCTGTCTATGCCTCAGTTCTCTATAAAACAGAGATAATAATCCCATGGGATTTACAGGATTGAGGACTAAATGATCAAAGAAGAATGTTTAATAGCACAGAACAAACTCAGTGTTGGTTATTATTATATACCAGCTCTCTGTATTCGTATATGACTCTGATTTACAGAGTGAATAAATCTCAAGTCATACTAGCCTGAGGGTTTATTTGTTATCCCCCGTGGGAAGTCCACGGGCATGGCTGATTGTATCTGCTGGGCGCTCAGTCAGCTGGGACACGGACTCTGACTATCCTGAGATTTCTGTCATCCTCCCTACGTAAGGTGAATCAAGTGAAACCTGGAACTCCCAGCCTCACATCCACTTGAGCAATACACACAGAAATCAATAGTTTTTCCACTTACTCTTGTAGAACATAGTCAAGGAGAAACTGGCCCAGTACAGGATATACGCCAATCCCTGTTGAGTAGACAAGGGGAGATGAGTCAGCCCCACCTAATGTGTTCTCAACAGAGACAATGAGGAGAGAGAGGTCCCAGGCAGAGAAAACGAACAGGTGACCACTGTTACAACCCTCTTTATAGAGATCACCTTTCGTATATGCCGCAGGTGAGGCAGTTTGGTTTTCTGTCTCTATTGCAAAAGCCACAAGTCCTGAGGTTTCCATTCCTCATCCTCTATAGCTACCTAAGTTGTAATAGCAGAAATATTACCTTTTCTGCCATATTTGATTCCTATTCTATGAGGGATGCTCCATGACTATTTCATTTATAAAATGAAACGGTTTAAATACACTTGGTGCTGTACTGTGGATGTGCCTTTATCCCACAGATGAAGACCAGACTAGCCCAGTGACCAAATTCCCCCAAGCACATGCAGCAAATCTGTGACATGGTACATAGACTTTGACCATCACGCAGGATGCCTCGCTGTACAGTGGGGAAACAACGGGATGGGGCCGGAACACCCATGTTGTTTCAGCTCCACCACTTATTCCAGAAACTAGACATGTCAAGCCCTAGGTTTCCATATTTTTACAAGAAAGATCAAAATATCCACTATACCCACCACAAGGAATTGTTGTGAAGATTCAATGAACTACCAGATGTGCAAGTACTCAGTAAACAGTATGATTTAGCAATAAAACCTGTAATAATTAAGTTGTTCTTTGTTTCTTAATCCCTCTTAAACTCAGAAATGATTTCTTGCCTTAGGCTGAGATTTTTTTCCCCCTTAGTTTTAGAATATCTGTCACTTAACACCTGCTGTTGTCACCCCATATCCAAAGTACGTCACCTTCGCTTACCTTTTCTGAAACTGCCATCCACTCTCTTTTCCTTCTATTCATTATGCAGGTTAATCCATTTTCTCTCTATCCCACTTTCTCCCTCTCAGATTTTCCTCTTTGTCTCTCTTTGCTCAGCTTTACTTTTTTTAACTGGTCATCATCTCTTCACTTGCGACAAAAGTCCCCCTTTCCTTTTCCATCTGCAGCGGAACCACCGCAGCACGCAGGTTGGAGCGTTCAGATCTTGACTCCGTCTCAGATATTTGACTCGAGTCCGTCTGCTCAGAACTGCTGCAAAGGGGTTTGCTATCTGGGCTTCACTTCCGAGTGTGGCACCTTTCGGAAGGTTTAACATTGTGGGAAGTCTCACTCGAGATAATTAAAAAGGTTGAACTTCCCCGCAGCTCAGGTATTTGAGTAGCCTCTCAAGATCCATTTAATGAATTAATTCTCTGCGCTTCTTGGAAAAGGAAGCATTCACCCTCCAGGAAGAGCCTGCGGTGCCATCTGCATTCAGCATGAGGATCAGACAGATGTAGGTGTTTAGGAAGACCTGTTTGGATTGACCTTGGGACTGGAAATAAGAGGCAGCTGCTTAGAGCAGGAGGAACACATAGATGGCAATTAGGCAGTGTGAGTCCAGACTCTAACCTCCTCACCTACCAACTGTGTGAGCTCTAGAAAGGTATGCAAATGTTCTGAGGGTCACATTACTCATTCATAAACTGAACATGGTAACATCCTTCTCACAGGAACTCATGAAGCCAAAATGCATTTGACAAGAAGAATCTATCATCATCTTCATTATCTCTTACATTATTAAAAACAAAAGAAAGAAAAAATTCTGGGAGGCTGAGGCCAGTAGATTGCTTGAGCTCAAGAGGTCAAGACCAGCCTGAGCAAGAGAGAGACCCCATCTCTAAAAACAGCTAGGTATTGTGGTGGGCGCCTATAGTCCTAGCTACATGGGAGGCTGGGGCAGGAGGATCACTTAAGCCCAAGAGTTTGAGGGTGCTGTGAGCTATGACATCACTGCACTCTACTGAGGGCAACAAAGTGAGTCTCTGTCTCAAAAATAAAAAAAACAAAAAATCCTCTACCTCTAACATTTGCTGTAATACACATATATCCACAAGAGCCCGATTCCTCCATCAGAGGTCCTTGGTTATCACTGGAGGCAAAGCTCATTTGTTGATGTCGGATGGTGCCAACCACTAGGGCCCCTTAATCAAATTCATGCCTTAAATTATTTCTGATGCGAATTAATACGATCCAGGAATGCAATCAAGTCATGGCTGGAAAATACTTTTACTCTGGCAACAAGTATGGCAGGGGAAAAGAATACATTTGGGTTCTAAAAATGAATATAGGGAAGAAAGAGGAAATGCCCAAAAGGCTACTTTGTGATATGTATATATCATATATCATGTATATGTATCACATACGTATACGTATATGTATATGATACGTATACATGATATATGTATATGATATATAATGTGTCATATTTTATATATCATATATCTTATGTTATATCAAATCTATATATCTTATCTATATTATTTACATACAGTATCTATCATGTGTACCTCATATATGTGAAGTATACATCATATATATAATAACCTAAATATGTATATGTATGCATGTATATGTTTTCCTCTGAAAAAATTATGGCAATTGAAAGAGCTAATTGTTATCTGCCAAGCCTTTGTTGTGTTTTTACTATCTGTTGGAGTCATCTTCTTATGGGTAACATAAAATAAGAGGAGTGGTTCATTCTACTGAACTGGTCTCAGCTCATTAGCAAGGAAAATATTCATTTCTGGTGAAAGTAATATTTTATGAAAGAGAAGAGGATTAATTCTTCTGTACAATCCTGTGCCTTTATTCTGCACACTTATCCACCCTTTTCTTTTAGCACTGCAAAGAGAATTGGAGGCTGCTTATGGCAATATCAATTATGCACACCTGGAAAGGGCATTATAAACAGAGAACATTAAGATGAACCATTGTGTTAGCACATAATTTCTGCCATAAGTGGCATTCTTTCAAATCTAACTGCGTCTGTTTCTGTCGTAAGAGTGCGTCTTTATAATCTGCCTACAAATCATTCTGAATGCCGGGGAAGAAACTCGCTTAAAAACAAAACATTTATTGAAATTTCACTTCATAGAATTTGATGGGTGTTGAAAATCAGCTCTCCTTAGTGTACACTTACACCATCCCAGCAGAAAAAGTCCATCAGAAATACTGATTGCCATGTCTTATTTTGCTCTCAGAGACAAATTAAATCAGTATCAGACATGACAATACTTATACAAAGTGACTATAATGACTACTTGAATTTGTATCCAATTTATACTATTACTGAAATCATTTTAACGGTATAAAAAAGAACACTAGACATGAAATTCCAAGGAAGATGCTATTCTTTAATAATATGTATACACAGCAAGCAAATTTAGTAGTTCCCCGATTGACAACACTGAATTAATCATGTTTTGCCACATCTATGATAAATCATGTGCCTGTGTGGTGAGAGAAAGGAAGGGTTTATAGCAAACATCTTATTTGTTTACTAAACAAATAGGACTTAGGCTTAGAGAGATAAGCAATTTAAATTTAAATACAGTGGTAAAGCTTATTGGCAGCAAAACGGGTATTTGTGTATTCTGAATCTTAACCCCATACACCTATACCACATTTAAAATGGTTAAAATAAGGTGGAACCACACCTATGGTGCATCTGAGAGGGGTACAGGTGAAACTTACTGAATGCAGAATATAAAGGTCTTAACACAATAACTAAGAAAATGCCATGAAGGCTACGTTAACCAGTTTGATTGAAATATTTCAAATTGTATATGAAACCAGCACATTGTACCCCATGATTGCACTAGTGTACACAGCTATGATTTAATAATAAATTAATAAATAAATAAAATGGTTAAAATAGAATATTCAAAAGACGACCACTATTTTTTGAAAGAGAAAAACCTAGAAAACTCAAATATCTTCAAAACCTGAGCCAGAACAAATATTTTAAGGGCATTTTGGAAATCTTTGTATTTGACAGCTGTTTAGAATTTATACGTAGTGAATTAACAACATCCAAACCAACAACTATAGAACAAAGCTGCCAGGCAGGAGCTTCATTCCTGAGCATCTGAGAAACTCTGTGAAATAATTTTTAATTGATTACTAATCTGGGTGATGAAGTGTCCTTGTCGTAGGGCTCATGCTCTGCTTAAAATATTTGTGCCCTCTAAAACTCAGGTTGAAATCTCATCCCTCGCATGGCTGTATTGAGAGGTTGGGCCTTTAAGGGGTGTTTGGGTGCTGAGGGTTCAGCCCTCATGAGTGGATTAGTCTATGTGTGGATTGATGGATTAATGGTAATAATGGGAGTGGGATTGGTGGCTTCACAAGAACAGGAAGACAGACTTGAGCTGGGTCCTCAGGCCCCTTGCCAGGTGATGCTCCGAGCTGCCTCCAGAGTCTGCAGAGAGTTCGTGCCGGCAAAACGCCCTCACCAGATGCAACCCCTTGACCTTGGACTTTTCAGCCTCCATAACTGAAGAAATAAATTCCTTTTCTTTATAAATTATTCAAGTTCAGGTCCTTTGTTACAAGCAGCATAAAATCAATGGAGATGGTGCATTTAATTCTAATTCTATGATCTTTTCATTTATAAACTTTTAAAATAACACAAAATAAGATTGTTTGAGAGTCCCATAAAAAGTCACTCATATCACATTTATCCACGTGAGGGAATCAGGGCCCCAGAAAGCCTTCCTGAAAAATCACCCTCAGAATCCAAACTCAGGTTTGTGTGTTCCAAATCCACACATTGACTCCATATTTTAAAAATGCCAACCTGAATCTCCAAGCTTTTTTTTGTTTTTTTTTTTTTTCTGAAATAATAGATGGACACATGGGTGAAGATGGAGAAAAATACCGGCCAGGGTATTAAGATTCAAGGGTTCTCCCGAGGCTTCTCTCATCTCAAATCCTTCTGCTTTAGATTTAAACATTTCACATCTATATTCTGTCTAAGGCATCCTCTTAGTATAAAGAGTCTAGACATAAAGAAGAAAAAGTACAGTTAAATTTTGCACTAAATATGATTGTGTGTGTGTAGTGTACATAGACTTCTATATACTAAGAAACTTTTGGAAAATTCAGTGAGGCAATGGTCCTGAGTTGCTGTCATACTATGGTAAACAAAAGCACACGTGGGTTTGAAGGGTTTTATCTGCTATGATGTCACTGTTTATTATTATGGTTCATGAGATCACCTTATTTTTTTTAAAAAGAGATGTACTTTAAGAAATATTTTATTCCATGGGTGTCGCCTGTGGTTCAAGGAGTAGGGTGCCGGCCCCATATACCCAGGTTGGCGGGTTCAAGCCCGGCCCTGGCCAAAACTTCAAAAAAAAAAGAAAGAAATATTTTGTTCCAAATATGCAAAACCATTTTATTCAGTCAACTAGTACCTTTTCCAAGGTCAGGTACAAAATTCACACAAACTACTATTAGGAAAATAAATGAATCCAGCTAAATATGTGTTGTTTCAATTTCACAAGCATGTTCCCAGGACCTACAACGTGCTGGGAATACTCTTTGATCTTAAAGCTCTCAACAGCTGGAGGAGGCAAGAAAGAGTTCAGCCAACAATTGAAGTCTGAGGATTTGTGGTCATAACAGAAGATACTGTGAACAGAGGGGGAGGTAACTCTTTAGGCCAGAGCTGCTTCCTTCAGTGTGAGAAAAATGCAGATGACAACCATGTGAACCCCAGCTAGCAACTACTGAGCGCTTGCTGTAAACACTGCCTTGAACATTTTACTTTCCTTACTTTACCTAAAGTTCATAGAGATAAGAAAGCACAGTGCAGATCAGTAATTACAATGTTGGACTTAGGAGTAATCGAGTCTGTATTCAAATGCAAGCAGCATTTAAAGGAAGGCGGAGTTATGCAAAATAAGGAAGTAGGCACAAATTTCTAGCATGTTTCTCTCTGATTTCTTCTAGTTACACCAATTTCATAACATTCAGCTAGCATTGTCTGTTTTATTTTCCAAGCTAGCTCGCCTACCTTAGGTAGGCCCTATAATTCTGGTGACTGTACCTGGAGATTGCAACATCAGCTTGAATTGGTAGTAATAGTTGGTATCTTTGCTGGTAAAATGAAAGCTCTTGGTGAATCGGGAAGCAGATGTTTCTGCATAGAAGACCAGAGATAACACTCTGATACAAAATTTGTGTCTGAATAAATTTTCCTTTTTCTTAGGAACATCTGTATGCAAAGCAGCAGATATATAAAACAATAATCACATCTTTCCTTTTCACCAGTGTTTTCTAAAACATGACAGTCAAGCCCTCTTGTATAAGGTTCTGAATCCTCTTGGTGATGTTGGACCCTCTCACCCAAAGTCCCTCTCCTGTCAGGCCTGGAGTTCTTCTCCATTATAGAATCAAATCCTGTAATAGCTGAAATATAGCCAGTGA
>CAUYRH010052633.1:0-56922 GCA_963574655.1 Perodicticus potto | reverse complement strand
ATCTAACGATGTCCTTATGGTGAAACAAAGCTTTTCCCCTCCCTGATGCAGGATCCAGTCATGTGCTGCATTTAGCTGTGCTTCTTCTTAGTCCCCATTAACCTGGATAATTTCTCCATCTTTCTTTCTTTTTTTTTTTTTTAAGACAGAGGCTCAAGCTGTCACCCTGGATAGAGTGCTATGGCATCACAGCTCACAGCAACCTCCAATTCCTGGGCTCAAGCGAGTCTCCTGCCTCCGCCTCCCAAGTAGCTGGGACCACAGGCGCCCGGCCATTTTTTGGTTGCAAGCCATCATTGTTGTTTGGCAGGCTCGGGCTGGATTTTATCCCACCAGCTCAGGTGTACGTGGCTGGCGCCTTAGCCCGTTGAGCCACAGGCGCCGAGCCTTCTCCATCTTTCTTGATTTTGACACTTTTTAAAGAGATCCGGACAATTATTTTGTTGTATGCCCCTTGGAGGCATGGTATTCTCTTGATTAGATGCTTCTTCATGATTAGAGCCTGGCTATGCATTTTTGGCAACAGTATTGCCCTGCCTCTTACTGTGTGACCTTGGACAAGTTTCTTCACCTGTGGTTTTTTTTTTCTTTGGAGACAAGAGTCTCAAGCTGTTGCCCTGGGTAGAGTACCTTAGCGTCACAGCTCACAGCAACCTCAAACTCTTGGGCTTAAGCGATTCTCTTGCTTCAGCCTCCCAAGTAGCTGGGACTACAGGCATCCGCCACAACGTCCAACTATTTTTTGGTTGTAGTTGTCGTTGTTTGGCAGCCCCGGGCTGGATTCAAACCCGCCAGCTCCCGTGTATGTGGCTGGTACCCTAGCCACTTGAGCGCTAGGCGCCGAGCCCTTCACCTGTGTCTTAATTCTCTTATCTGTGAATGGAGCACGATGATAACAATGACATCTACCCCAACAGGACATTCACACATGTGAAGTGCCAAGAGAGGTGACCCACACATCGTTAAGTGTTAACTATTGTAACTTTTATTATTCACCCCAATATTTATTGAATTCTACTGTGGGCCAGAGTTTGTGGGTTCATGTTGGCTGTGGAGGATATAGCCATGAACAAAGTAGACACAAGGCAGAGTCCCTGCTTTCATAGGGCTCTCAGTTTGAGGGGAGAGAAAGAATAGAGAAGGGTGAGAAGGGAGAGGGAGAGAGAGAAATGGAATGAAACAGAATGAGAAATGGGTACCATAAATCCTCTGAGGGGAACAGCAAAGTGCATTGTGGGAGAATTCTCTCAGCACCTGTGAACAGCATCCTCTGCTTATTGGGAATAGGTTAACATCAACCACAGCAAAGAGGTGCACAGCATACCTGCAGTCCAAAGAGATATCCTAACTACCCAGCTGTGTCTGGGAATCAGGTAGGAGGTCCCCGGAAGGGGGATTTGCTCACATTCTTTTCCACCTAATGACCACATTAATAGGCAGCAGTGTTCTGGCACTTACTTTGGGTTAGGTCCTTGTTATGAATTGCTTCATGTCATCTTTCCAAATTCAATGATAAGGACTGGCATAGTGCATTGCACTGCTTGTTGACGTAAATAAAGTTTTATTAGAACACAGCTGTGCTTGTTTATTTGCTATCATCTATGGCTGCTTCTGAGCTATGAAGGCAGAGCAAGTACAACAGCCACCACATGGGCTGCAGAGCTGAAATTATCAACTACCTGGCTATTTTCAGGAAGAGTATGCTGACCCCTGGCCTGGAACTAGATGATCTATAGTCCTTTGTTTACAGAGGAGGAGAAAAAAAAGGCATAGAGAGAAACAATGCTTTTTTCAAGGCTGAGAGAATGAGCATTTGAACTGAGTGCCCATGTTATTTAATTTTTTTTTTTTGGAGACAGAGCCTCAAGCTGTCACCCTGGGTGGAGTGCTGTGGCATCACAGCTCACAGCAACCTCCATTTCCTGGGCTCAAGCGAGTCTCCTGCCTCTGCCTCCCAAGTAGCTGGGACTACAGGTGCCCGCCACAACGCCCGGACATTTTTTTTTTTTTTTTGGTTGCAGCCATCATTGTTGTTTGGCAGGCCGGGCTGGATTCGAACCCGCCAGCTCAAGTGTACGTGGCTGGCACCTTAGCCCATTGAGCAATAGGCGCTGAGCCCATGTTATTTAATGTTTAAAAATTTTACTTTTTCTATATTTCATTGTGATGAAATACACATAAAAATAAAATATACCAGCTCGGCGCCTGTGGCTCAAGCAACTAAGGTGCCAGCCACATACACCTGAGCTGGCGGGTTTGCATCCAGCCTGGACCCGCCAAAACAACGACGGCTGTAACCAAAAAATAGCCAGGCGTTGTGGCGGGCGCCTGTAGTCCCAGCTACTTGGGAGGCTGAGGCAAGAGAATCACTTAAGCCCAGGAGTTGAAGGTTGCTGTGAGCTGTGATGCCATGGCACTCTACCCAGGGTGACACCTTGAGGCTCTGTCTCAAAAATAAATAAAAAAATAAAATATACCATGTTAACCATTCTTAGGTCTATAGTTCCATAAACTTAAAATGAGAATGACCGGGTCAGAGGGATGCACCAATGGTTTTAGCACAGACTACTGAAGGGCCTTGTTGGAAGGATGTACTAATTGACACTCCCACCAGTAGGGTGTGAGTACCTGCATTAAGTACATTTATTTTGTTATGCAACCATTACCTCCATCCATCTCCAGAACTCTTTTCATTTTGCAAAATGAACTCTGTACCCACTAAGCAACAACTCCCTATTTCCTTCTCCCCCACCACCCTACTTTCTGCCACTATGAATTGGCAGCTCCAGGTAGCTCATGTAAGTGGAATAATGTGGTATCAATCATTTGTGAATGGCTTATTCCACTGAGCATAATGTCCTCATGGCTCCTCTGTGTTGTCACATGTGTCAGAATTTCCTTCCTTCTTAAGGCTGAATAATATTCCATTGTATGTGTCGACGACATTTTGTTTGCCCTCTCATCTGTCAGCAGGCACATGGGCTGCTATGCCCCTTACTGCCTCTCATGGGATAGTTTCACCTCCACAAGCAAGAAACCATTACCTAACAACAGGGAAAAATAGATGATCACAAAGTGAAAACCAATAAAATCACTCATCACTCTGCCTGGCAGAGAACCCATGCAGAATCTTATAGTGTTTTCTTTCAGGCTCTAAAAATGTACGTGTGAGTACATAAAGTTAAGAAAAAGGGAATCGGGCAGTGCCTGTGGTTCAAAGGAGTAGGGCGCGGGTCCCATATACCGGAGGTGGCGGGTTGAAACCTGGCCCCAGCCAAAAACTGCAAAAAAAAAAAAAAAAAAGCCGAGCTTTGTGGTGGATGCCTGTAGTCCCAGTTACTTGGGAGGCTGAGGCCAAGAGAATCGCTTAAACCCAAGAGTTGGAGGTTGCTGTGAGCTGTGAAGCCACGACACTCTACCAAGGGTTACATACTAAAACTCTGTCTCCAAAAAAAAAAAAAAAAAATGTCAAAGAAAAGAGAGAATCATGGCGGTGCCTGTAGCTCAGTGGGTAGGGTGCTGGCCACATACACTGAGGGTGGCGGGTTCCAACCTGGCCTGGGGCCAGCTTAAAAAAAAACAACAATGGCAACTGCAACAAAAAAAAAATAGCTAGGCATTGTGGTGGGCGCAGTAGTCCCAGCTACTTGGGAGGCTGAGGCAGGAGAATGAATCGCTTAAGCGATTCAAGAGTTTGAGGTTGCTGTGAGCTGTGACACCACGGCACTCTACCCAGGGTGACCGCTTGAGACTCTGTCTCAAAAAAAAGAAAAGAAAAAAGAGAGAATCAGTGTTGTGACTTACTCCATAGCCTATTTTTTTATTTTTTATTTTTTCTGCTTTGGGGGTAAATGAAGGAACTCATGGAATTTCTTATACTTTTGAGTCTGATGAAGCTGTAGACAAAGTCTGTCCAGAAACATAGAGACAAATTAACTTTGCCTGTTAGTATCAGGGCAGAGACTCTGCCTTCTTGCCAAATTCACAGTGTCCAACTTAGTGCCTGGGACACAGTAAGTGCTAAATAATTGTCAAAAGAAGGAGTGACTGACCACTAACCTATGGATGGACATTGAGGTTGATTTTGTTTTCCTTTAGCATGTCACTGTTAGAGAAAGAGGCTGTGAGGAACATTTTCCTATACATGTTTCTTTCTGAATTACCTACCTTAGCATAAATTCTTCCAAGAGGAATGACTGGGTTGAAGATATGCACAGATACTTGCTGAATGGCCTTCTAGTAGGGCTGTACTGATTGACACTCCCACCAGCATAGTATGAGTACCTGTTTTCCCACATCCTTGTCAACACTGGGTATTATCATTGTCTTCCATCTAGCCAATCTGATAATTAGAAAGTATTATTTTACTTCTTCTTAATGAGTATTTATCTGATTCTCTGTAAGGCTGAGAAGTTTCTTGTGTGTGTACTTTCTTCCTTTGCAAATGGCCCACTACATTCTTTGCCTGTGTTCTCCCCTTTCTGTTGAGGATGAGCCTTTTCTCCCCTCACTGATTCATAAAGCCTCCTTACATATTAAGGATACTAACTCTTTGTGCTTTGAATGGGTAAGAGGAACCTGAAGTTGAGGGAGGAGAAATCATTGCTCAAGATAAACATCTGGGAAGGGGTGGAGCAGGGATCAGAATCAAAGTCAGTTTAAATCTATGTCGGGGCTTCCCCATGGTCCCTTCCACCTTCCCAGGTCTCATCCCTTCCACACTCCAGCATTCCCACAATTTCAGAAAGGGGAGATGTCTCTCACTAGACACAACCATCCTTGCTACAGCCCCAACAATAAACCTTTCCTTGTTTGTTGTAAGGATTAAATGAGCTACTTACTTACTACTCAGTGCAATAACTGGCACATATCAGTTACTACATAAATAATAGTTTGTAAAAACTGTCAATAGAAATAAAAACAATAAATAATAGCTGTTGTTATTATTATTTTTTTTTTTTTGCAGTTTTTGGCCCGGGCTGGGTTTGAACCTGCCACCTTCGGCATATAGGGCTGGTGCCCTACTCCTTTGAGCCACAGGCGCCACCCTATTGTTTGTTTTTATTCTTTTCTCTTCAGCTATTTCTCTTGTCAGTTGCTTCCCCCTTTAAGTCACCCTCTTACCACCCCAAACAACCTGTCACCTCCCAAGTAACTTGCCTCCTGACATTTAGCCTTTGCATATGCTGTCACTTCTGTCAAAGTTGCCTCTCACCTCGGTTTACTTGATGAACTCCTACTCATTCCTCAAAATCCCATTCAGTTTTCCTCTCCTGTGACAAGTCTTTCCTTACTCCTAGGTTGAGTCTCCAATCATAGACCCTGCATTCAGGGGTGCTGTGCTCCCTTTGGGTGCCCTGTATCCAGGACCTAAGCACCCATAGCTCACTATTTTCGAGGAACTACAGAAATAAGATACAATTCTCCAAGAAAAAAAAAATCATTAGATCCACATCTCGAAAGCTGCAAAGCCAATGTGAACCCATCTCATTCTAAGTCTACAAAACATTACATCACTTTATTAATTGTCAAAGCCAATATTTAGAAACATTTTGGAACATTTGGAAATAATTTATCAGTCAGATATTTCTCACTTCATAAAAATTCTCAAGTATGTCTACTGATCATGGAGAAATCAGACCAATCATACCAAATGAGTTACTTGCTGTTAAATAATTTCCAGAACAAAATGATGTTTTTTCATTATCCCTCGCCCCCTATTTTGGTCAGCTTTACTGAAGTATAATTTATGTACAGGAGAATTCACTATCCTGACCCCCCTTTTGAAACAGTCTCACACTGTTGCCTTGGCCTTAGCCTACCTCACAGTAAGTAGCCTTGAACTCCAGGATTCAAATGATCCTCCTGCCTCAATCTCCCAAGTGGCTGAGACTACAGGTGCTCACCATGATGCTGAGTTATTTATTTATTTATTTATTTATTTATTTATTTATTTATTGAGACAGAGTCTTACTCTGCGGCCCTGGCTAGTGTGCTGTGGCAACATAGCTCACAGCAACCTCAAACTCTTGGGTTTGAGCAATTCTATTGCCTCAGCATCCTGAGTAGCTCGAACTACAGGTCCATACCACAATGCCCAGCTAGTTTTTTCTATTTTTAATAGAGACGGGGGTCTCACTCTTGCTCAGGCTGGTCTCAAACTCCTGAGCTCAAGGGATCCTCCTATCTCAGCCCCTATAGTGCTGGGATTACAGGCATGAGCCACCACACCTGGCCTGTAATCATCCTTATACATAAGTCTTTGTGTGGGCCTGTACTATTTTTATTTCTCTTGGTGAAATATCTAGGAATGAGATTACTGGGTCTCAGCATATCCTCCTCTCCAAATGTCCATCAAAACTTTACTTTTAAAATTTACTTTTTAAAACTGACAAGTAGAGATTATAAGTATTTGTGGTGTTTAACATGTTTTGAACTATGTATACATCATGGAATGGCTAAATTAAGCTAATGAACACATGCATTGCCTCACATACTTACTTATTTTTTGTGATGAGAACACAAAATCTACTTCGGCAATTTTCAAGCACAGAATACATTAACTATATTTACCATGTCATATATTAGATCTCTAGAACTCCTTCCTCCTAACTGAAATTTTGTGTTCTTTGGCCAATTTTTTAAATATTGAAAAAAAAATAACAAAACACATACGTTTACTGTGAGATGTGGATAGTTTTAATGTTTCTGAGATGGTAAGTGCTTAAGGCCTGTGCAGTTGTTAAAATAGCCCTTCCTGCCTGTGTGACCTCCCTGAGCAGGACTCATGAGATGAAGATAGTTCATTGGCTGGAGAAGAAAACTTACCCCAGTTAGGAGGGACAGGGTGGAATTCCTCTGTTCCAGGGCTGCCCACTCCTGAAGCCCTGGGAACTGTTGTGGGTGGGAGGTGGGATCTGACGGAATCGTTGTGAGCCAGTGCGAGGGGTGCAGGTGCCTAGTTCATGCTAGACTGGTGTGGGTGACAAGCACAGACAGGGAAGAGCAAGTGTGTCGGGATACTCATCCAAGAGAGGCAGCGCAGGCAGTCTCTGAGAAGACAGGATGGGAGATAGAAGTGGGTGGCCAGGAGATTTGGGAATAAGTCCGGGCCCCAGCCCCTCCTCCATCGGACCCAGAGGTTCAAACTCCAGCCTCTTCTCCTCCACTGGGACCCTAAGAGCTTGGGTACCCCCAGGACACTAGCTCCTGGTTTCTGTGTACCGAAATCCTCAAATTCTCCCACAAACTCATTAGTACCAAGTGCTATTGGTAAACATATCTGTGCAGGAGGAAACAGGCTGACGTATTTGAAGGACGCACAGACGATGGCAGTCTGGCGGCGGTGGGGTTCGAACAGTGTTTTAACTCTAGGACTGCGCAGCGCCTCCTGCGGGGAGAGCGTAATGCAGCTCCAACGGGGCGCAGGGTCCGTCCCACAACCACCGCCCCGCCTCCAGGCTCCCGGAACTACCTTTCCCGGCTGAGACCGCTCTCGGGGGCCCTCCTTTTACGTCCCGCCTCGGGAGCCCCGCCCTCAACCCCGCCCCGCGGCCCCCATGCCACACCCTCTCGACGTCCAGATCCGGAAACCCGGGGCTCTGCGGCACCTCTGCCTACCCACATGGCTGCCAGTGCCGGGGGCCAGACATGAGCCGTTACCTGCTACCGCTGTCCGTCCTGGGCACTGTGGTGGGGGGCGCCGTGCTGCTCAGGTGGGTACGTGCGGGCCCGCTGGTCACGGGCGGGGAGGGCAGCCCCGAGAGCGGCCTCGCTACCCGGGGTGCTATGGCAGACAGCTGCTCGCTCGGACCGGCGCGTCGCCCGCCCAAGGTCACCTGGAGGAAGGGCGGACTGAGCCCTCTTACACATTTTGGTTTACTCTTTCTAGACTTCTAATTAATGTTTATTTATTTATTTATTTATTTATTTTTTCACTGTTTAAGGAATTTTTATTAAAGCAAGAATTTTATAATCCAAATTACGTTTCCTTGCTCAGTTATCAATTCTGTTACTTAAAACAGAACTGACATTCTGAGCTCTAATTAATGTTTAATCAGCAAATAGAGCTTACCGTATGTCCCATGCCGGCCTATGTCACCAAAACTCTTCTTACTCAAAATTAAAGAAATAGGGGCTCAGTGCCTGTAGCTCAAGCGGCTAGGGCACCAGCCACATACACCAAAGATGGCAGGTTCGAGTCCAACCAGGACCTGCCAAACAACAATGACAACCAAAAAATGGCTGGGAGTTGTGGCGGGTGCCTGTAGTCCCAGCTGCTTGGGAGGCTGAGGCAAGAGAATCGCTTAAGCCTAGGAGTTGGAGGTTGCTGTGAGCTTTGATGCCACAGACTCTACCAAGGGTGATAGCTTGAGGCTCTGTCTCAAAAAAAAAAAAAAAAAATTAAAGAAATGGGATAGTACAACTCAATAAAAGGAAAGATCCTATTGCATAGGAAATGCAGTGTACACGTATCTTTCTTGTCTGTTTTCCTCCCTCCCTCGCTCTGTCTTCTTTTCTTTCCCGAGGAGTTTGGAATTGTATTGAATATACGGAGCAGTAACTGCCATTTATTCTGCACCGAGGGAAAATGCCTTTTCCTGTTAACAAGAGAGTGGGGATCCCAGGGCAGAACCCGGGCGTGTCTGGCTTCGGAGTCCACGGTCTTTCCAACAGTCTGTATACTTCCAATTTGGTTTTATTTCCACTTTTAATTTAGCATTAAAGGTGCAGGTTCACCCCTGTTGCTTTGTTTGTATAGAGTCCCATCCTTGGGGTATCACGTCATCCCTCCCTCCTTAACAACACTTTGTTCTCTTCCTGCAGTTAGATAAGGCACTGAATGAGTACCTTTTGGGTATATATGTATGTACCAGTACCTTTTGGATAAATGTGTATGAATGGTATGGAGGCAATATCCGCATTTATATGCTTTGACACCTGAGACTAAATCACCATCCTAAAAGATTTAACAGGCTCTCCTCACTTTGAGTAAAGTGCTGGTTTCCTGACGTCTACCAATGTTTTAAAGAAACATTCCTTCCGAATATTATTATTATTATTATTAAATCATAGCTGTGTACATTATTGCAGTCATGGGGCACAATGTGCTGGTTTTGTATACAATTTAAAATGTTTTCATCAAACTGGTTAACACAGCCTTCACGGCATTTTCTTAGTTATTGCTATAAGACATTTATTTTCTACACATTTATTTACATTTCTTTCTAGTAAATTTCACATGTACCCTTGTAAATGCACTGTAGGTGTGGTCCCACCTCTCCCTCTACCCATCCTCCCCCCCTCCCCTTTCCCCTTCTTCTTGGGCTATAATTGGGTTTCATAGTAAGACTGAGTACATTGGATACTTTTTCTTCCATTCTTGAGATACTTTGCTAAGAACAGTATGTTCCAGCTCCATCCATGTAAACATGTAAGAGGTAAAGTCTCCATCTTTCTTTAAGGATGCATAATATTCCATGGTGTACATATACCACAATTTATTGATCCATTCATGGGTTGATGGGCACTTGGGCTTCTTCCATGACTTAGCAATTATTAATTGGGCTGCAATAAACATTCTGGTACATATGTCTTTGTTATAATGTGATTTTTGGTCTTCTGGATATATACCCAGTAGAGGAATTGTAGGATCGAGTGGCAGGTCTATTTTTAGATCTCTAAGTGTTCTCCAAACATCTTTATAAAAGGAATGTATTAGTTTGCATTTCTACCAGCAATGTAGAAGTGTTCCCTTTTCTCTACATCCACACCAACATCTCTAGTTTTGGGATTTTTATGATGTGGGCTAATCTTACTGGAGTTAGATGATATCTCAAAGTAGTTTTGATTTGCATTTCTCTGATGATTAAGGATGATGAGCATTTTTTCATGTGTCTGTAGGCCATGTACCTGTCTCTTCAGAGAAGTTTCTCTTCAAGTCCCTTGAGAAAATTTGAATTTTAATGAAGTCCAGTTTATTAATTTTTTTTTCATGGATTGTGCTTTTGATATTGTATCTAAAAAGTCTTTGCCAAACCCTAGGTCATCTAGATTTTCTCTATATAATCTTCTGGGAGTTTTATAGTTTTGCATTTTACATTTAGGTCTTTGATTCAAGTTAATCTTTATGAAGGATATAAAGTCTGCAACTAGATTATTTTTTATTTTTTGTGAATATGAGTGTCTAGTCTCTCTAGAACCATTTCTTTCTTTCCTTATTTTTATTAATTCATTGTTGGGGATTCATTGAGGGTACAAGAAACCAATTTACACTGATTGCATTTGTTAGGTAAAGACCCTTTTACAATCGTGTCTTGCCCCCAAAAGGTATGGCATACACCAAGACTTCACCCCCTCTCTCCTTCCCCCTCTCTGCTCTTCCTTTCCCCATAGAACCATTTCTTGAAAAGACTGTGTTGGCTGGGCAGGGTGGCTCACAACTGTAGTCCTAGCACTTTGAGAGGTCAAGGGGGGAGGATTGCTTGAGGCCAGGAGTTTGAGAGCAGAATGAGCAACACGACATGACTCTATCTCCAAAAAAAAAAAAAATAGAAAAATTAGCTGTGAATGGTGGTGTGCACCTGTAGTCCCAGCTACTTGGGAGGTTTGAGCCTGGGAGTTTGAGGTTGCAGGGAGCTATGATGATACTACTGTGCTCTAGCCTAGGTGATAGAATGAGACTCCATCTCAAAAAGGAAAGAAAAAAGAAAAGAAAAGAAAGTCCCTTTCTCCATTGTATTGTCTCTTTGCTTCTTTGTTCTGACTTGTTTCATATAAAACAAGTAACTATATTTACATAGCTATGTTTCTAGGCTCTCCATTCTGTTCCATTGACCTATTTGTTTATTTTTATTTTTTGCCAATATACAGTGTTTTGATTGCTGTGGTTTCAGTAATCACTTTTACTTCACTTGATTTAGTTTAATTTGTACTGTAATTCTTGAAGTCGAGTAGTGTCATTCCTCTAACTTTGCTCTTTGTCAGACATATTTTGTTGGCTATTGTGTATCTTTTCCCTTTTTTGTGTAAACTTTAGAATCAGTGTGTTGATATCCACAAAATAACCTACTGGAATTATGACTGAGACTGCATTGAATCTATAGATCAAGCTGGGAAGAAGTGACTTCTTGACAATATTGAGACTTACTACCATGAATATGAAACAGTTATCTGGATTCACTTAGTTCTTTTATTTCTCACTTCAGATTTTGTAGTAACCCTCATAGAGACCTATACATATTTTGTTGGATTTATGCCTAAGTATTTCATATTTTTGTGGGATAGTGTAAGTGATGTTGTGTTTTTAATTTTGAATTCCACTTGTTTATTATTGGTGTATAGGAAAGTAATGGGCTTTTGTATATTAAATTTGTATCCTGCAATCTTGGTATAATTGCTTCCTAATTCCGGGAGATTTTTTTTGGCCAATATTTTCAGATTTCCTATATAGACAATTATGTCATGTGCACACAAAGACAATTTTATTTCTATTTTCTCATTCTGTGTACTCTCCCCCTTTCTTAATTGTATTGCATTAGCTAGAATTCCAGAGTGGCATTGAAAAACAGAGATGAGGGGGACATCCTTGCCTTGTTTTTGATCTTAATGGGAAAGCTTTGAGTTTATCACCATCCATTTTTTTCTAACAAATATTTATTGAGTACTGTATTAGTCAGGGTTTTCTAGAGAGACAGAACCAATAGGATACATAAACATGTATAGGTATGTGAGGGAATTTATTAGGAAAATTGGCTCACGTGACTATGGAGGCTCAGAAGTCCTATGGTAAGGACTGCAAGCTAGAGATTCAGCAAAGCTGATGGAGTGGGTCAGCTCAAATCCAAAAGCCTCAGAACCAGGGAAGCCAACAGTTTTTCTCTCAGGAAGACCTGAGATCTTGGTGGGGATGCTGCTGCTGGAAGACTTGGGGTACAAAGGCTGAAAAACCTGAGGTTCTGCTGTCCAAGGGCAGAAGAAGAAAGATGTTCCAGCTCCCAGAGACAAAGAGAATGAATTTACCTTTCCTCTGCCCTTTGGTTCTATCAGATCCCTAGCCCACTGGATGGGGCCCACCCACACTGAGGGTGATTCTTCTCCACTTGGTTCACTGACTCACATGCCTGTCTCCTCATTGACATTCCCAGAAATAATGCTTTACCAGTTATCTAGGTATCCCTTAATGCAGTCAAGTTGACACCTAAAATTAACCATCACAAGTGCCAATTCTATACCAGACATTATTTTATATGCAAGGAAAAGAGCAGTAATCCAAACCTACAAAAATCCCTGCTGTCCTTGAGCTTACATTCTATTGGAGTAGCCAAATCAAGGAAACGTGGCTTGTGTTTGCTGGCTGAAATCACAAAATACTACAGACTGGGTGGCTTAAACCACAGAAATGTACTGTCTCACAATCCTGGAGAACAGAAGTCCAAGATCAAGGTGTTGGCAGTGGGTTTCTTCTGACGCCCCCCTCTTGGCTTGCAGATGGCCATCTTCTCCCTCTGCACTTGGATTTCCATTTGTTAACTTCTGTGTCTAAATTTTCTCTTCCTCTAAGGACACCAATCATATTGGATTAGGACCCCATTTGGACTTTATGCCTTTAAAGACCCTATCTCTAAATATAGTTACTTTCTGAGGTACCAAGGGGTCAGGACTTCAACATTTGGATTTTGGGAGGGACACAATTCAGGCATAACATGGCATACACAAAAGAAGTGTTTTTGACATATGCTAAATAACCACATTGCAAACATAAAGGTCTATGTATTGATTTTCCAAAATGGGAAAGGGTTGCTTGTCCACCATGATGCCCATGGCCAATGCTGGCTTAATAGGGAGGCTGGCCTATGTCAGCAGAGTGCTCTGGGGTTGTGGATTGAGTAGTTTTTTTCTCAGCGAAACTTCCCAGGCCAAATGACAATTGCACCAATGGCCGGGATTTAATTAATGTGATAGTCTAAACAGGCTCAGACCTTGTAGCTATATTTTTGGCATAGCTTGCATGGAAATAAGTGAATTTATTTTCATAAACAACAGCTTAGGGAAGAACTGCCGCCCTTCCACATGAGTGCATTAAAGCTGTTTGGTTTACTTTCCCTCTAATCACGTCCTATTTTCCTAATGGAATTAGAGTGTATGATTCCTGCTGTTTTATATACTTTGTTGCCATGTGGCTCATTGGCTTCTTTTTTCATTTATGCTTTTGTGGTTTTACTGAACAAATGAATTTCTATGTTATGATGAGTTCCTGGACCTTGACATGCTGAGGTAAATCTGCCAAATCTGAAAGTCCTTGCTGGGGAAGATTCAGTCTGGCTTTTGAAATGAGACAAAGATGCTGAAATTGTTGACCAAGTACAGGGAAAGGAGTCCCACAGTCCTCCCTAGGCTTCAATGTAGCAGATGCCTGGACCAAGTTGTAGTGTGTGGACTTGGTCTGACTGTCAAGTAGGAATAACCATCCGTCTGCCAATCTGACAACAGGGGCTTCTTTCAGGGGCCATGGGGACACTGATTTGTTAGTAAAGAGTTTTTCCTCTGAGTAACGGAGAGTACTGATGAAGCAGTAAGTGGGGTCTCAAAGCTGTGTCAGTGTTTTGCTAGAGCAGCTGGTTGAAAAAGGAAAGATTTAGATAAATCAGGGAAGCAGTTGGGCTGACTAGAGGCAAGATCAGGAAAAGAAGTTTTCTTTTGTGATTTCCATGCACTTCTCTTTTTATTGCCTTAAAACCTTTTCACTGGAACTTTGCTCTATGTTCATGGATTGATTCCCTCATTTCTGTGTTTATTCATTTCTGAACATCCATTAGGTGTGAAGAGCTGGCTTAATATATGGTCCCTTCCTTCAGAAAAACCTGTTTCATTCCAGGACTTCCAGAAGCAGACACAAGCCAGGATTAAGATTTTAATAGTGAAAATGTTTCATCTTCTCAGGAACCCAGGCTAGAAACCTCAAGTATTTTCTATTCTTCTTTCTTTCTCACTCAAAAATGCCTCTTCTACCCCATGGTGGTAGCAAAGTTCTCTTATTATCTGTCTGCCGAATCTCTCCTTACCGTTCTTCGGGACTCCCCAAGTTCAAATTTTTCTTGCCTGGATGATTACAGGGGCTTCACAACTGGTTTTTCCACTTCTGACATCTTGTCTGTTCAGTTTGGTCTTCACCTCAACTATGTCACAGCCAAGTCTCTCCCCTGTTGGGAACTTATCTGGATGCTGCCCCATCTCCCCTCACACCTACATACACACTGTGCTGTCAGCTGGAGCAGCAGCTGTCCCATCTTTGTGCCTCAGCTCATGTGGTTTCTTCAACCTGAAAATCTCCTCCCTGCTTTCTTTGTCTCTTGAAATATTGCCTTATTCTCCAGTCTCCAATTTAAGCTCCACTGTCTTTGCAAAATCTATGATGTCTAGTGAGAATTAACTGTTCTTCCTTACTGTAAGTTACAACTTTTCTTCATGTTTTGCTATGCAGTTGATGTTTACATTTTTCCTCTGACCGAAAGCTCTTGAGTGCTCCCACTGCTGTATATTTGTCTTTGCATGTGGCCTAGGGGTTAGCATAATTCTGCACGTGCATTAGGTGTTCAACAAGGGCTCAGTGGGTGAGTGACCATCATTAGCCTGTTAGGTTTCTCCCCTGGGTGATCCCACCACCCACCTCAAGCACAACATGTTCCAAACTGAGTTCATGAGCTCTGCCCTACACAACTCTCTTGGTTCTGTCACCTGAGCCAACACAGCCCAGAGACTCAGCGATTCTCGGTTTGTCCCTCTTTTATCCCATAACTTTTATTGATCTCGAGGCCTTGCAGATTTCACCCAAGATATGATAAACACGTGTTCCTTTCTCTCTGATGAACCTGGCCCTTATCTCTTCCTGCTTAGCTTTTCTTAATACAATTTATAGGGATCTCAGCAGGGTTCCATTGTCACAGTTGGAGTTTACAGTAGGTGTATGTTGAACCAGCCACAGAACAAAGAACACAGAACATAGGACAAAGCACTTTGAGGAACAAGAACCATGTCTACGTTTCAGTGGGCACAGGCAGGGCCTCACTGTCAAAAAAGTAGTTTTTATACCTTTTTTTCCCTGACTACAAGAACAATACATGCTCATTGTAGAAAATTTATAAAATTCCAAGAAGAAAAAAAAATAAGAAAATAAAAATGTCATACAATCCTCCCACCATCTATCTTTTTTCATTTTAATTTATTTTTTATTAAGTCATTTGTACATAGATCATACATACATTTATGCCATTATGGGATTCATTGTGTTGATTATTTGCACAAATTGGAGTGCTTAAATGCTACTAATCAACATAGCTTTCACCTCTTTTACCCAAATACAGCATTAAGACATTTGTGTTCTACACCTGATAGATCCAACTTGTACTTGGAATATGCTCCATAGGTGTGGTCCCCCTATTAACCCTCCCTCTATCAACCCGCCTCCCTCCCTTCCCCTCTCCCTCCCCTTCTCCCCTTCATCCTGGCTATAGTTGTGTTTCATTTTTCATATGCAAGTGTGAGTGATTATAAATTGGTTTCATGGTAGTACTGAATACATTGGATATATTTTTTTCCATTCCTGAGATACTTTACTAAGAAGAATATTGTCCAGCTCCATCCATGTAAGCAAAAAAGAGGTAAAGTCTCCATCTTTTTTTAATGCTGCATAGTATTCCATTGTGTGTGTGTATATATATATATATATATATATGTATATATATCACAATTTATTAATCCATTTATGGCTCAATGGGCACTTAGGCTTCTTCCATGACTTGGCAATTATGAATTGAGCTGCAATGAATAATCTGGTGCAAATATCTTTATTGTCAAGTGACACCTAGAAGAGGAATTGCAGGATCAAATGGTAGATCTATATTTAGATCCGTGAGTGTTCTCCAAACTTCCTTCCAAAAGGAACGCCTTAGCTTGCATTCCCACCAGCAGTGCAGAAGTGTTCCCTTTTCTCCACATCCATGCCAACATTTGTAGTTTTGGGATTTTGTGATTGGGCTACTCTTACTGGAGTTAGATGGTATCTCAGAGTAGTTTTGGTTTGCGTTTCTCTGATGATTAAAGATGATGAGCATTTTTTCATGTGTTTGTAAATCATGTGCCTATCTTCTTCAGAGAAGCTTCTGTTCATGTCTCTTGCCCACAATGAAATGGGATCACTTGTTTTTTTCTTAGTAATAAGTTTGAGTTCTCTGTGGATTCTGATTATTAGACCTTTGTCAGAGATATAACTTGCGAAAATCCTCTCCTATTCTGAGGGCTGTCTATCTGCTTTACTTAGTGTGTTCTTGGCAGTGCAGAATCTTTTTAATTTGATCAGATCCCAGTAGTGTATTTTGGATGTTGCTTCAATTGCTTGGGGTGTTCTCCTCATAAAGTATTCTCCCAGGCCAATTTTTTCAAGCATTTCCCCTGCACTCTCTCTAAGAATTTTTATAAATTCATGTCTTAAGTTCAAGTTCTTTAGCCAGTGAGAGTCAATTTTTGTTAGAGGAGAAAGATGTGGGTCTAGTTTCACTCTTTTACAGGTCGCCAGCCAGTTCACCCAGCACCATTTATTGAATAGGGAATCTTTCTCCCAATTTATATTATTAATAGGCTTATCAAAAATCAAATGATGATAAGTGTCTGGGTTCACCTCTGGGTCTTCAATTCTGTTCCATACATCTACCTCTCTATTTTTGTGCCAGTACCATGCTGTTTTGATCACTATCAACTTATAGTATAGTCTGAAGTCTGAAAGCATGATTCCTCCCAATTTTTTCTTATTTCTGAATAATGTCTTGGTATTCAAGGTTTTCTCTGTTTCCATATAAAATGAATTTTTAATTTTTAATTTTTTAATTTTTTTAATTTTTCCAGATCTTTAAAGTATAACAGAGGTGCTTTAATAGAGATCACATTAAATCTGTAGATTACTTTAGGTAGTATAGACATTTTAACAATGTTGATTCTTCCCAGCCATAAGCATGGTATATTTTTTCCATTTGTTAACATCTTCAGCTATTTCTTTTCTCAGAGTTTCATAGTTCTCTTTATAGAGATCTTTCACGTCCTTAGTTAGATACACTCCCAGATATTTCATCTTCTTTGGCACTATTGTAAAGGGAATAGAGTCCTTGACTGTTTTTTCCCCTTGACTATTGTTGGTATATATAAAGTCTACAGATTTATGTGTGTTAATTTTGTATCCTGAGATGTTGCTATATTCCTCAATCACTTCTAGGAGTTTTGTAGTTGATTCCGTGGGGTTTTCCAGATATATAATCATATCATCTGCGAAGAGTGAGAGTTTGACCTCCTCTAGTCCTATTTGGATCCCCTTGATCGCCTTCTCTTGCCTGATTGTGGTGGCTAAGACTTCCATTACAATGTTAAAAAGCAGTGGAGACAGAGGGCATCCTTGCTTGTTTCCTTATCTGAGTGGAAATGATTTTAATTTTACTCCATTCAATACGATATTGGCTGTGGGTTTGCTGTAGATGACCTCTGTCAGTTTAAGAAATGTTCCTTCTATATCTATTTTCTTAAGTGTCCTAATCAAGAATGGATACTGGATATTTTCAAAAGCTTTTTCTGCACCGATTGAGAGAATCATATGGTCTTTGTTTTTTAATTTGTTTATGTGATGTATTATATTTATGGATTTATGTATATTGAACCATCCTTGGAACCCTGGGATGAAACCCACCTGGTCGTGATGTATAATTTGTTTGATGTGTTGTTAGATTCTGTTTGCTAGGATCTTATTGAATATTTTTGCATCAATATTCATTAGAAATATTGGTCTACAATTTTCTTTTCTTGTTGGGTCTTCTCCTGGTTTGGAGATCAGGGTCATATTTGCTTCATAGAATGTGTTGGGAAGTATTCCTTCTTTTTCTGTTTTGGAAAAGGTTAAGTAATATAGGTATTAGTTCCTCTTTAAAGGTTTGGTAGACTTATGTTGTGAAGTCATCTGGTCCCAGGCTTTTTTTGGGTGGAGATTTCTTATATTTGATGCTATTTCAGAACTTGTTATAGGTTTGTTCAACATATCCACTTCTTTCTGGCTAAGTCTAGGAGGGTGGCATGTTTCCAAGTATTGATCTATTTCCTTCAGATTTTCATACTTCTTAGAATAGAGTTTTATGTAGTATTCATTCAGGATTTATTTAATTACTGAGGTGTCTGTTGTTATTTGGGCTTTATCTCTGATTGATGAAATTAGGGATTTTACTCTTCTACTTATGGTTAGGTTAGCCAAAGGTTTATCTATGTTATTGACCTTTTCAAAAAACCAACTCTTTGGTTGATCTGTTATATGTTTCTTTTGTTTTCAGTTTCATTTAGTTCTGCTCTAATTTTAGTTATTTCTTTTCTTCTGCTGGGTTTAGGGTTGAAAAGTTCTTCCTTTTTTAGTTGCTTGAGATATCTCATTAAGTTGTTGACTTCCTCTGTTTCCATTCTCTTGAGGAAGGCTTGCAATGCTACAAATTTTACTCTTAGGACTGCCTTTGTGGTATCCCAGAGGTTCTGATAGTTCATGTCTTCTTTATCATTTTGTTCCAAAAATTTGGTAATTTCCTTCTTGATCTCATCTGTGACCCATCTGTCATTCAGCATGAGGTTATTTAGTTTCCATGTTTTTGTATGCGCATGCAGATTGCTACTGTTCCTAAGTTCAACTTTTATTCCTTGATGGTCCGAGAAAATACAAGGAATGATTTCTATTCTTTTAAATTTGCTGAGGTTAGATTTGTAACCTAAGATGTGATCAATTTGGGAGGGTGATCCATGGGCTGATGAGAAGAATGTGTATTCAGTTTTGTTAGGATTAAATGTTCTGTAGATGTCTGTTAGATGCAAATGTTGAATGGTTAAGTTTAAATCTAAAATTTCTTTGCTTAGCTTCTTTTTGCGGGATCTATCCAACGCTGCCAAAGGAGTGTTAAAGTCCCCAACAATTATGGTGCTGGAGGAAATAAAGTTGGTCGTGTTGGTTAGAGTTTCTCTTATAAATTGAGGCATGTTCTGGTTGGGTACATAAATGTTGATAATTGAAATCTTGTCATGTTGAGTGTTGGCTTTAACAAATAAGAAATGACTGTCATTATCTTTCCTTACTTTTATTAGTTTAAAGCCTATTGTATCTGCGAATAAAATTGCAACACCTGCTTTTTTCTGCTTTCCATTTGCCTGAATTATAGATGACCATCCCTTCACCTTGAGTCTATGTTTATCTTTTAAAGTAAGGTGAGATTCTTGAATGCAGCAAATGTCTGGCCTGAGTTTTTGTATCCAGTCAGCCAACTTGTGCCTCTTTAGAGGACAATTTAAGCCATTCACATTAATTGAGAGTATTGATAAACCAGATAGAGTTTAGGGTATCAAGTTTTTTGAATGTCCAGTGGACATTTTTAATCCTTTAGCCACTATGGAGGTTGGAATTCGATCAAAAGTTTCTGAGAAGAGTTTCCTTTAGTGGTGGAGGATTGTGTTGTTCATTATGGAGGCTAGGTCTGAGAATATCCTGGAGAGCTGGTTTAGTTATGGCAAATTTCTTCAACATATGAATGTCATTAAAGTATTTAATTTCTCCGTCATAGTTGAAACTCACTTTAGCTGGATACAGGATCCTGGGTTGAAAGTTATTTTGTTTAAGGAGGTTAAAGGTCAATGACCACGCTCTTCTAGCTTGAAAGGTTTCGGCAGAGAGATCTGCAGTCATTCTAATGTTCTTCCCCTTGTAGGTTATGGTTTTCTTACGTCTGGCTGCATTCAGAATTTTCTCCTTTATATTAACTTTGGTAAATTTAATTATAATGTGTCTATGAGAATTTTTATTTGGGTTGAGTCATGCTGGTGTTCTGAAACTGTCTGCTATCTGAATTTCAGAATCTCTTGGCATGTCTGGAAAATTTTCTTTGATTATTTCATGAAGTAAAGCATCTCTATCCTTCGCAGCAACCTCATCACCTTCACATATTTCTATAAGGCCAATATTAGATCTCTTTGAATTCTCCCAGAGCTCTCTGAGGGAATGATCTGTTTTTGTTCTCCACTTTTTTTCCTCTTTGAGCATTTGGAAGCGTTCAAAAGCTTTGTCTTCAATGTCAAAAATTTTTTCTTCTGCCTGCTCCATTCTGTTACTGAGTGATTCTACTGAATTTTTCAGATCTTTGAGGGCTGCAAATTCTTGCCTTGATGTGTCAAAATCTTTGGTCATTTAGTCTTTGAATTCGTTGAATTCTTGAGACTTCTTTTGAATTACTGTTTGAAATTCTAATTCCTTCTTTTCCTCCATTCTGTTGATCTTATTTGCTATCCAGATTCTGAACTCGATTTCTTGACATCTCAGCCATTTGTTTATGAATGGGATCTTGTGCTGTGTCTGCCTTATTGTTCCTTGGGGGAGTTGATCTACTTTGTTCATGTTGCCAGAGTTTTTCCATTGATTCCACCTCATGATTGTATTTCACCATTGGCTATGTGGGCAGGTAAGGTGAAATTGGATTGTGAGTTCCTGGAGTTGTGGTTAACCAGCCCTTTGTCAAGGATCTGGGACTGATGACTGCAGCTTTTTCCCCAATAGCTTTGCAGAGGACCTATACAGTATTGCAGTCTGAGGCTGAGGAAACCTGCTTGGTGTGGTGAGTTTGGGTGGCTCTGTCTTGTATTCAGCTATTTCTTATCTGATCCTAGTGGATCAGTGACTCTGGTGAAGTCTTAGCTGTAGAGAAATACAAGCAACTAAGACACCCCACCCACCATGGACAATAACTAGAAGAGAAAAACTCAACCTTTCCCATTACCACACAGCCAGGGTACCACTCAAGAGAGTCCTTGGGTGATTTCCCTAGGTTAGAAGTTCTAGACCAATTGACCCAGTCAGTATGAACACTCAAATGGTAGAGTTCGAAAGGTCTCCAGCAACTAGATGGTGGAGGTCTACTGGCTGCTCAAATTTGGCTCACTCCATTGCTCTGTGGAGTCAGAAAGGCCCACCCAGTAGTAGAGGTGGGCCAGGGGGCTGTGTCTCTTTCTCCACTTTGCTTCTCTTTTACTCCCAGTCACTGGTGACCCCACAGGGCTGAGGACCTGCTCCCTCCAGTAAGCAGGTATGCCGGACCTTGTGCCTGTGAGAGTCAGAAGAAGGTCAGTGCCCCAGTGGCCCAGCCACTACCCTCTGCCACCAGCCGGCTGGGGGAGCTTAGGCCTGCCTGCCTTGGGTACTCAGAAGCCACTGGCAAGTACTCCACTTGAACTCAGTCTAATCTTGAGGGTAACAAGTCAGCAAATGCTTTTCTCCCTCAGCCATGCTCCTTTGCCCCTTGCCACTCTGCAGCACCCATATCCCTATAGAGCAAGTTCTGGTTTCCTCTAGCAGTTCTCAGAGATGGGGAGGTGTCTCTCTAAGATTAGACCCTGGCAGGATTGCTCTATTGTTGCTGGGTCTTTGTGGGAAGTGACCCTGCACAGCTCCCAGGTGACTGCCACAGCCAGGGAGTTCTGGCTTTAGGAGCAGCTCTGGGTGCATGGGGCACTTGGATTCAGCAGCAGGGCAGTGGATGTTGCACACGGTTCTGGCAGTGTCTGGTACCTTGTGACTTCCGCAAGGAGAGCGCTCTGCTCATGACTCTGGCCAGCAGGCAGGCAGGGCTTGGTGCTGATGCTCCCACAGGGCTGAGCACGGGGGGTGGGGTGCGGAACCCAGGCTCTAGCAGGACCGGAGGCGAGGCAAGGCTTTGCCCAGTGTGAGTTGAGTGTGGGGACCCGCAGCTCTAGCAGGGCCGGAGGTGAGGCTTTGGCTGGGTGGGGGTGGGATGCTTGGACCACTGAGGAAGGTGCTGCTCAATAGCCTCCTCCCACAGTCTCTGCAGGGGTTAGGCTTCTGGTTCTTCAGGCAAGGGAGGAAGGGTGGACTGGAAGTTCAGAATGGCAGGGAAAAAGTTCAATTTATCTACCTGGCAAGAGAATGTTCAGAGTCACAACTGGATCCCTCTGGGGAAGTAGACCCCACTTCCTACAGCTCTCACATTTGGGATGAAACAAGAGGTCCTTAGTTCACTGCTCACCTATAGAAAACCTACAGGAGCAAACAAAGAGGGGAAAAAAAGAAGAAACACAACTTTTCCTTTGGTGAATTTTGCACCTGAAGTTTGCCTTCTTGGTGTTGCAGCTTGCCTCAGCAGAGGTGACCTGTAGTTGTTCCTCCTCTCTCGTAACTTGGCTCCCAGTCTTCAGCTCAGTTGGGCATTATCTTTCCCTCTGGATGAGAGCTTCTGTCTGAGGCTGGCTCCAGTCGGCCATCTTGCTCCATCTCCATCTTTGAACAGCCCACATAAATCAGTCTGATGAGTGTATTAGTCCACCTGCTCTGCTTAAAGGAATGCCTGAGGCTGGGTAATTTATAAAGAAAAGAGGTATATTTGGCTCACAGTTCTACAAACTGTACAGGGAGTGTGGCACCAGTGTCTGCTTCTGGTGAGGGTTTCAGGAGAGCTTCCAATCCAAGTGGAAAGCTTGTCCCAGGGTTTGAGCACAAGCCTCTTTATTTTATTTTTATATTTTATTTGAGACAGTATCTCACTTTGTCACTGTGTGTAGAGTGCTATGGCATCATAGTTCACAGCAAACCTTGGGCTTAAGTGATTCTCTTG
Organism: Perodicticus potto; assembly: GCA_963574655.1. Taxonomy (NCBI): domain Eukaryota; kingdom Metazoa; phylum Chordata; class Mammalia; order Primates; family Lorisidae; genus Perodicticus; species Perodicticus potto. The sequence continues at coordinate 34,243 of CAUYRH010052633.1, read as the reverse complement.
CCTCAGCCTCCCGAGTAGCTTGGGACTACTGGCATCTGTCACAATATTTGGCTATTTTTTAGAGACGAGGTCTTGCTTTAGCTCAGGCTGTTCTCAACCTGTGAGCTCAAGCAGTCCACCCGCCTTGGCCTTCTAGAGTGCTGGATTTACAGGCATGAACCACCACACCCAGCTAAAATCTGATGTTCTTTAATCAGAAGAACTAGACTAAGCCTCTGGGCTCCTGATGTGTGACTCCATTTGTGATTAAGTCTGCTGACCATGGGGGGAAGAGATCAGGGTATGTTTAACTGACACATGGTTTTGAAAACTCTGTAGAATTTCTTATACACATTCTGGCTTGTTGGACATGACATCATCTTTTCCTGTCAACACAAGCCTGTCTCAGTGAGTGTTAGTGGCTGAGCTGGTCTCAGAGGCCACGGAGGCTTTGGTCAGTCACTTCAACACCATTGTGACCTTGGGCATAGTCCTCAGAGCTCCTAAATGGGAGGTAGTGCAAAGACCAACTTCACAACAGTGCTGTAAGAAAGTACAGCACTTAGCACAATGCCTGTCACTTAACAAGCTGTCAAAGCACGTCTTTGTGTTGGCAGCCAGCACCATGGCGCCCTCAGGAATTACTTACATAGGAGACAATTTGTACTTGTACAAAAGGTACCAGATTTCTGGGTTATGTTCTTCTTGATGATTAATTTCTTTTTTCTCAGTTAATTCTCGGTGTTTGTTCATATCTCCTTTAAAAATGTTTTTATTGTGGTAAAATATACATAACATAATATTGACCATTGTAATCATTTTTAAGTGTACAGGACCATGGCATTAAGTTCATTCATGCTATTATACAGCCTTCACCACCGTCTGTCTCCAGAACTTTTTCCTCTTCCCTAACTATATATGCAATTTTTTTTTAATGAAGTTAGTTAATCTGAGAACAGAAAGGTGGACGGGGCATCTGCCTCTCTCTGTGCTCCAGGGGCCAGCCTGACAAAAGTCTGGCTGACCAATACCTAGGGCATGACCTTGACCTTGAAGCTGGCTCAGAGGTTGATGAGTTGATAGAGGGATAAATAAATACATTTCTTCAATGAGGAATGTTACTGAATTGCCTGTTCTTAAAAACTATTGTAAACAGAATTTGCTTCATTCAAAAGGTACGCTGTGCTTGTGAACTGCTATGTAAGTGAGAAACTCAGAGATGGTCTCTGGATTAGTCTTCTGGGTAAGCCGTAACAAAGTACCACAGCCTCGGTGGCTTAAACAAAAGTCTATTTTCTCAGGGTTGTGGAATCTGAAAGTTCAAGATTAAGGGGTTGGCAGGTTTGGTTTCTTCTGAGGTCTCTCCTTAGCTTGTAGACAGCTGTTCGCCCTGTGTTCATGTGGCCCCACCCTCTGTGTGTCTCTAGGTCTTCATCTCCTCCTGTCTGAGGACACCAGTTGTGGTGGGTCAGGGCCCACCCTAATGACCTTGTCTTAACTTAATCACCTCTTTATAGACCCCCCATCTCCAAATCCGGGCACATTCTGTGTTCCTGGAGGTATGGGGCTGGAGTGGTTATAATTTAGCCCCAAACAGTCTCTAAAGATCCCTTCAATTCCAAAAAATACTCCAAATCCTTCCCAGTTCCAGAGGAAGCTGATGAAGCCAGGCACCCCATGCCCTGGGACACACCCCGTGCCCATCCCCCAGGGCTCATGATTGTTGGTGGAATGTCACAGATGCAGCTCTGAAATCCCAGAGACAGAATGTCCTACTGCTTCTGAGCCACACACATTACATTTTTCTTAGAGAGAAAAAATAATAAACAGAGACAGAATATTTTAAGTTCTACCTTCCTCATCTGCCAAGAATAATCCTGGTGTTCTCTGGAACTGCCTTCATGGCCATTCTGTACTTTTGTATCTGCAAATGTCTGCCTAGGGAAAAGCCGCCCCCTGGCTTCAAGATTATCCACAAGGCTTTAAATAAACACAAGACTCCTTGAAATATTATAGCCTTGCTCTGGAAATCATGAGAGAGGCCATTTCTGTACAAGGAGAAGGAACTGATGGCTAATTAGATTTCAAGAAGAACCTTTTAAAATAGCATTTCAGTTCAATTATTGAATTGAGCTACTATTATCTAGTAATATCTTTTAATATACATGCTACATTGAGAAATAGTAGGAACTAAATTTTGAGTAATTACCCTGATGGCTGCATTTGGTGCAGGGCGATGTGTTGTAAAGTTGTGATTATCTGGGGTGGTGTTAACAGTGTTGATGCCATTTCTGTGATTTTTTGTGATGATATGATTGTGTGTTGTGACCCTTGGTGGAGAAAAGAAATACACTCATTGACTCTGTCATATGCTAAATGCTAAAAAAAAAATGTTATGCTAAAAAAAATTCCATACATAGTTAGGGAAGAGGAAAAAGTTCTGGAGACAGATGGTGGTGGAGGTTGTACAACAGCATTTCCCTTCTTTTCTTTCTCCTTTCCTCCACTCCTGAGCTCTGCATGTGAGCACTTTTGTAGTGATCAATGGCAAAATTCTAAATCGAAGCCTTTTTGTGTGTGTGCTGAGCTGTCATTTTTTTTTTAAATTGAGCAGAATAATAAATTGTTGGCTCATGCATTGGCTATTTAAAATTTTTCATCAAAAATTCATGAAGAATTTATAATGTACATTGAGGAAATAGTACTTTGATATAAGTTTCTGTTTTCTGGGTGGAATTTGCTTCTCTAAATCTGTGTAGAAAATTGGAAGGTGATGGTCTGTCTCAGAAAACAGAGCCTTCCTTTGTTAGTGGCTCCAGTGCCTCTGTCTGCGGGTCCCTTTTGGCATTAGCTACACTCATTTCCTCTCTCTTACTGACCGGTCCTGGTCCACTAACTGTTATTTATTATTTATCATAATGAGAAAGCGGGCGAGCCTTGGCTTTCTGCAGATTCTGAGGCAGAGTTCTCCTGTCAGAAAGGTCCCCGCCATGGGTGTAGAGACAGAAGAGAGAGTGAGCGCCTTGTCGGGCCGATGGTGAGCCTCAATCCCTCTGATGTGCATGTGCTGTCATTGTAGGTCTCCGAGTTCAACCCCTTGACATTCACCAGCGTGATTGAGTGTGAGAAGCCAAACAACGACCTGACCAGGTTTCGTGGTTGCATGTGAGTATCGTGCCTCTTCCTCTATCCCTCCTTCTGTTTGAGAAGCCCTGTCTGTGTGTATCCAGGCACGCACACTTATCAAATACGCATTTGATATCTTTCACCATGTGCTATAGCCTTTGGGAAGGTTGCCTGGCACCTAAGCCTTCTCGGCTGTTCATGGGACTGGCCTGGATGATCCTGTGAGTGGCAGGGAACCCCCAGTTCTGTCTCTAAGGAGATGGCACTGCCCTCCTGTCTTGGGCCCTGGGGAGGTGAGGGGGTGACCCGGGAAGCGTGGCTGACCACACAGGGCCCTGTTAGATGGAAGCAGCAGCCGGTGGGAGTAGCCTGGGCAGTTCTCCCTGGCTCATCCATCCGCTGGTCACTGGATAGGCTCATTCTCCAGAAGGCCGTCCATGATGGCTCGAGACTCCAGCTGTAACGCAGTGAACGCAACAAGCAAAAATTCCTATGTTCATGTTTATTTCATTATAGGCATAAGAAAAGAGAGACATTACAAAAACTAAGTATGGTATATCTCTCGTCTGATGGTTTAGCCCCTTCCTTGCTTCACAGCAGAAAGGCAAGCCAGGTGGGTTGGTGGCAGAGGACCTGCCCCCTGTCTGCGCCTATAGAAGCCGGGCTGTCTGCACACCGGCAGTAATTGTCCTCTTCTTTCTACAGTCATGTCTGTTTGGAAATTTCCATAGTCTTTGTGTGTGTGTGTGTGCGTGCGCGCGCGTGTGTATCCCTGAGCACACACATGCCTGGTTAGTGATGTCAGGAAAATACGGACGAAGAGAGGCGGTGTCAGGACCCAGCTGTCAAGTGGCCCTCTGGGGCCATCAAGAATGGCCTTCTGGAGAATGAGCCTGTGACTAGGAGCGTTAGGCTGAACTCAGCCCACAGGCTCAGCTCTCCTGTCTGGAGAACATGGGGCTGTGTCCCTGCGCCGTCTCACTCTGAGGAGTGAGTGGACATTGAAGCTTGGCCCCTGATAATGGTACAGGCACGGACTGGGCTCCCCACAGACCCTCAGTTGGTATAAGTCTGGATCTTCTGATTTACCAACACATCTCGCGTTGCTGTGTGTGCCAGCACACGGCTGGCAGGTGGCAGTGCTGGAGACAAACCAACAAACAGAAGCTGCCCACAGCTGTGATGGCTCCATCACCCACTGAAATTGCCCGTCTTCTTGCCCGAGAACCAAAATGTGGGTAATGTTAGATTATTCCTTAAAGCAGTGTTTTCCAGGCTTATTTGTCTCACGACACACTTGAACCTATAGTTAAACTTCCATGACATGCTTAAATTATGTTAATCAAAAAAAAAGAATATACTTAGTGTGTTTTGAACATCTTTCAGAAATTATTTAATTAATGATCTTTAAAATTTTTCATGACACACCTGAGATACTCTCATGGCGCACCAGTGAGCCAAATACCCGTTGAAAATCTCTCCCTAGGCTCGGCGCCTGTGGCTTAACGTGCTAAAGTGCCAGCCACATACACCTGAGCTGGCAGGTTTGAGTCCAGCCCGGGCCCGCCAAACAACAGTGCCGGCTGCAACCAGAAAAAAAAAAAAATCTCTCCCTAAAGGAACCAGTTCATTCTCTCTTTTCTCCTAACTAGAATGAAATAAACAAACACAAGGGTTTTTGCCTATTGAGTTCACTGAGGGCTCATAAGAAAAAGTACTAATATGTGGTGTGTCAGATTCGAGGATAAAATTCTGCACTCCCTGTACAAGACTAGCTTGCTGTGGATCTGCTGGCCTCTCTCAACTCCTGGGCCGAGGTCTTCAGGCCTTCTTGACCCATCCCCTGAGGGAGTTCATACACATGACACCTTCCTCAGCTGCTAGGAACGCCCAAGTCAGCGCAGATGCCAAGTTTCCAAAGACACCTTTTCTTTTTTCTTTGAGACAGAGTCCCACTATGTTACCCTCAGTAGAGTGCCATGGCGCCACAGCTCACAGCAACCTCAAACTCTTGGGCTTAAGCGATTCTCTTGCCTCAGCCTCCCGAGTAACTGGGACTGCAGGTGCTCACCACAACGCCCGACTATTTTTTGTTGTTGTTGTAGTAATCGTTGTTTGGCAGGTCTGGGTTGGGTTGTGTATGTGACTGGCGCTCTAGCAGCTGAGCTATAGGTGCTGAGCCTCCAAAGACATCTTGACCTGAAACAGTGATGGTGAATAGGCATGAGGGCAGCCTCTGTGGAGAACGTTCTGTGGGTCTTCCCACAGAAGAAGTGTGATTCATGTGTGTGATTCTCTCTGCTCATGGTGTGATTCTCTCTGCCAATTCGACCAGTCAAAAAAGAAGGGCTGGGCATCCTTCTCCAAATACACCACTCCTAGTTCAGGTCTGCCTTCCCCTTCCTTCCTACGGGGCTCCATGAAGCCCCAGAAAGGTGCAGCTTGCACGTGCCCAGGGGGCAGCTCATACTCATTGCCTGCTATAGAGCTGGGTGTGCCCCAGAGGGGTTGAATCCTGAGTCAGGGACTTTCATTCCTGCCTTCAGGAAGCTGCCATTTAGTGGGATTCAACAGGTGCTCTTAGTGCTGAGGCGGGCAGGCCCAGTGTCCTCAGTTTCTAGCTAGATATCTCTGGGCAGATACCTTCACTCCTCTGAGGACCTCCTCATGTCATCACTGAAAGTTCCGATAGTTTCATTCTCAGTATAGGCCACTATGATCGTGGCTGCTGTTGTCACTATTTCTGTTACAGATGATAATATGGAGCAGGAAGGAGAAGGGTTGTGGGGAGCTGGGGTGAGAAGTCACCTGGTCCGGGGAGGGGATCCCGTGAAGAAGGCGGCTGGGAGAACAGTCCGTCTTCAGCATTCGAGTCAGGAGCAGCTACAGGAGGAAAGAACCTGGGCCTTCGAGGGTTCCAGAATTTGAGGAGCTGCCAAGTGGGGTGACCCAGCTGACAGCACAAATACGTGGGTCAGGAATTCACGGGGGAGAGGGGAGTGGGACATGAAGATCTGAGGCCCCCTGCCTCAGGGACAGGCATGGAATCAGGGAAGAGAGGCCACAGGGACAGAGGTGTGAGATGGGAGGAGAGGAGTGAAGACAAAGCCGTCTCAGCAGCAGGAGCAGCCACACTGGGAGAGTGGGATTGCTGGTCCGGGCAGTGCCTGGCGATGGAGGCACAGCGGCGACGTTGAGGGAGGAGGTTCCACAGAACCTGAGGAGGGTGCCACCACGCTGCCAGCACAGATGGGTCGGGAGTGGGGTCCAGCCTGCAGGAAGGAGCTGGAGGTTCCACCACTCTTTCTAGAAGCGCGGCTGGAGTGGGAGGGCGCGAGACGGAGGCCTCACAAAGAGGAGGGACACTTGTTAGGAAGAGAGAAAGTAACAGAAGGCCAGGTTGTTGGGGGCCTCAGACACATGTGGGGGCGACCTCAGTGCAGAGGGGCACGTTCACCGTGGGCGTTGTCTCAACCCCGGTGCCCACACCTGTCCCTCTGCCGACCCAGCACCCCAGGCCTATTGTGTTCCCCGGGGCGCTATGGATGGTGGGCTCCTCGAGTGGAGTCCCCAGTGGACACCATTCTGCCCACAGCCAGCCAGGCCAACTTGGCTTTTCTGATGGATGTGCCAGGAAACGCTCCCAGCGTGGGTGTCCTCACTGGCACGGTGCCCAAGAAAAAAGCACGGCAAGGGCAGCACTGTCCTGCGTGAAACCCTCTCCTGCTCTGTGTCCGCCCTGGTCATGCTTGCGCCATCCCACCCAGATACCATGCATACCCACCTGGGCACTGCCAGGTCAAGCCTTTGCATACCTGACCCTCCTTTAACTGGGACTGACCCTGTCCACCAGGTGGGGTGTGGTGGATTTGCCACGGGATTGTCAGGCTGTGCAAAAGCCCCTCCCAGCCAGATTGACTCTGGTGAGATCTCTGGAGGTGGCGAAGGTCACCAAGCAGGAGTGTGTTAACAGTTCCCACTGATTCTGGGCTGCAGCCTTGCCCCAGTCAGGCTGAGAGGAGCTGGGCAGCCTCACCTCACAGAGCGCCCTCTGGCAGGGAGTGTTTCCTCTGACAGGAATGCTCTCGTGGGACGGGGTGCTCCCTGGTGAAGGAATGCTCTCTCGGGCAGAGATGCTCCCTCTGGCAGGGAGTGTTTCCTCTGGCAGGAGTGTTCCCTGAGGTAGGAGTGTGCTTTTGGGCAGGAGTGCTCCCTGGGGCAGGAATACTCCTTCGGGCAGGAGTGCTCCCTGGTGCCTGGTGCAGGAGTGCTCCCTCAGGTAGGGGTGCTCCCTAGGATAGGGCCTGGTGACACTGGGTTCCTTATTCCTGCCAGTCCCAGACAAAGAAGAAGGTAGGCTCTCCCCAACACTGGTGCTGATAATCAGGGCAGGGCACTAGCCAGGGTGGTGGGTCTGTGCTCTGAGGTCTGGAAGTGGATCTCTGCGGAACCAGTTCTGGTTGGCTCCCTCCTGTTATCTTCTCAGGGCACCCCATTAGCCTCCAGGAGGCAGCTGCTGGCAATGAACCTCATTTGTGCCAGGAAGTCCGGGACTGCCAGCGGGTTTTCCCCCTTTTTGGACCAGCCAGTCTAAACCTGAAACCTTATTTGCATTTGGAGAGCGGAACAAAGCTTGACTTTGTAGCAAGAAGACCCAAGGCTGAATTCAGGCTCTTTGCTTCCTGGAGCAGGTGGCTTTAGGAAACTTATCCTGCATTTCTGAGCTTCAATCTTCTCCTGATCCTGGAGGTGACATCGGCTGTCCTGTCAACTTGCAGATTCAAGTGAAGGGATGTGTGTGAAATATGACATGGATGAGAACTTGTCACACACGAGGGGGCATTAGTCTCAGTGTGAGATTCATTGAATAGGAGTATCTCTAGGGATAGAAAGGGTTTGGAGAGTGGGGAGTGAGGTGGGAATATAGGGTGACTGCCAGTGGGTATCAGGTTTCTTTTGAAAATGAGCTCCAATTAGCTGGTAATGGCAGTTGTACAACTGACTACACTGGGAAAAAAAACCCACACTGAACTGTACACTTTAAATGATGAACGGTATGGAGTATGAAATACATCTCAAGCCATTCAAAAATATGCGTTAGGAGCCTCATTATTCAAGTGGGTATTTTATTCTGTTTTCAATTTCAAAATAGTGGTATTAAGCTGATATAAATGTTTTTGATTACATGGATGGTTTTTGTAACCACTGAGTCAGCTATAATTGTGCCCATCACTGAAATTGTTCATCCTATCTATTAGGTAGGTTTCAGCTCTCTCCTTCTGTCCCCTCCCCCTGCTCGATTGCCACCGAGTTTCGCTTGTCTCTGCACACTCGTGCTCATCCATTAGTTCCTTCAATAACAATTACATAGGTGTTTGTTTTTCCATTCTTGAGATAGTTCACTTAGGGTAATGATTTCCACTTCCACTCAAATTTTTTGCAAAAGGCATAATTCATCCCTTTTTTTATGGACGAGTAAAATATTTACAAACTGTGTATCCTATAAAGGACTAATATCCAGAACTCAAGCAAATCAGCACCAAAAAAACAGCCCCATGAAAAAACGTGCAAAAAAACATGAACAGAAATTTTCCAAAAGAAGATAGACAAATGCCAATAAATATGAAAAATGCTCTACATTACTAATCATCAAGGAAATACAAATTAAAACCAAAATGAAATACCACCATATCCCTCTTAGAATGGTTTTTATTAAAAAGTCCAAAACCAGTAGGTGTTGGTGTGGAGGCAAGAGAAAGAAATGCTTATGCGCTGTTGATGGGACTGCAAGTTAGTGCAACCTCTATGGAAAACAGTATAGGGATTCCTCAAAGAACTAAAAGTAAATACCATTCGATCCAGCAATCCCACTAGTGGGTATTCACCAAAAGGAAAAGAAATCGTTTTATCAAAATGATACCTACACCCAAATGTTTATTGCAGTCTGATTCACAATTGTAAAAATGTAGAATGGACCGAAGCGCCCAGCAATTCAGCACCGGGTCAAGTGCACTGTAATGCTCTGTCGTCTTTGAAACAATCCCATAGTTAAGCCCCAGTGAAATCCTCAATGTCAGGCACTAGGAATGACACGTGTCCTACCCCCTTCAACCGTCCCAGGCTCTTGGCTTAGCCCTGCCATGAGGCCTTGCAGCCTGGAGAGGCCCCCGTGCATGAGACCTGGCTCATGCTGCCCTGCTCCCTGTGCACAGCCAACATCATGACATACTTCCAAAAGATCTTTGAAGCTAAGAATGAGTTGAACTTTTGCACTTTCCCCTAGCAGAAAGGTTTGCTGGTCAGCCGTCTGATGTAAAATTCCATTGCACGTGGAATCCCCTGTTTCTCCCGCGGTGTCTGCTCCGTTCACCTATGTAGGTGCTTTGATGCTGGCTGTGTGTGTATTTACAGTGGTTATATCATCCTGTTGAATTGACCCTTTTCCATTATATAATCACCTTTTTTGTCTCTTCAGGCAGTTTTGGGGACAGTCTATTTTGTCTGTAGTCACCCTGCTCTCCCACAGTGGCTCCTCTGCCCCCAGCAGGGTTGCGAGCCTTCCTTCCTGTGTGCTGGAGAGCTGCATGTGACCATGGGGGGCTGGCATGACGCCCCTGCCACTGGGAGGCCATGGCGTGCTTCTTGGGGCAACCTCCCTGCTATGGAAGGTGATGCCTCCAGAGATCATCATTAGTAATAGCAGCAGAGCCATTGCTAACAATAGAGCTGTCACTGTCCCCATCCCCATCCCCATCCCCATCCACCTGGTGTCTGGAGGGAGCTTTGGGGTGTCTAGACTGTCTTCACTGCCAGTGACCAGGCACTAGGTGAACTGTAGCCACATCAACTGACTCTTTAAAACTGGACTATTTTCATTTTTTCTTGGCACCTTAATCGATAAATTTACATCTCAAGAGGATTGAGCATCAGCACGAAACTCACAGTTTAGTGATTTCCGCACTTATTTCCATTAGATAAACAAATGCATGAGCAACTTATTATTATAAATATCCTACTCAAGATTTGGCATTGGAAGGAATTATCTATCAATTATGTGTCATTCCTTCTTCCCCACCTATGTCAGGCAGGGTCTCCTCGAGAGACAAATCCAGCACTCAGATTCCTATTCATGGAGGGAGGTTCTTTGCCAAGAGTGTGTTTCTGCAGGAGTGGGTGGGGTTTAGGGGACTCTGAGGGGATAGGGCAGGAGCTGAGCTGTCACCACCAGGAGGTCAAGTGGGAAGAAGTGGCCCCTGAGAACTCCTCAAGGACATCACCTGGAGAGACTGACAGCCCTGGTGAAGGGGCACAGCAAGCCAGGGCTCCCTCTCACGCTCGCCCACTCCTGCACTAGATGGACACAGCTGGAGCTGAGGGCGAGGCACTGAGGCTGGTATTGGGTGCAAAGTGCAGCGAGATGCGGGCCCTGTGTGTGGAAGTAGAGACAGGGAAGCAGAGAAGACCACTGCAGTCTCCTGATGGGAGGGCCTGGGAGCTGGGCACTGAGACCCTCCCTGATAACGGTGGAACCTGGCCCAGGCTGCCCTGGAGGAAGAAGGGGTTGCAGAGTACACGGAGCCAGCCAAGCTGGAGGAGTGAGGAGCCCTCAAAGGATGCTCCTGGACAGTGCGGCATTCACTGCTCACGCTGAGACACTGCTGTGAGGACCCAGGCTGCCCCTGTTGAGGCCACAAGGGTGTGAGGGAGCTCTAGGGGAGAAATGTGGATGCCTGAATGGGGGAGGCACTGTATGGAGATGGTGAAGGGACCATGGGTTAGGAAACAGATGAAGAGCAGATGCATGGGGAGGGCTGGGTGTGAAAACGGTAAAACGGTGGGGGGTCATGGACACCCAGGTTTCTGGCCTAGGTGCCCGGGGCCAGCACGGAGCCACCACCCAAGGTACAGCAGGCAGAAGGCTAGCCTCTGGTGCTGCAGCTGACACAAGCTGGGGAAGGAATCTCTCCAAGTTTCCTGGACTTGGGTGCCATGACCATGGCCTTGGGGCAGATACCCCGAGCACTTCAGCCCTGCACTCCTGTGTTTGGGCCGGTGGGTTTCCACCCCTGCTGTAGGCCCCTGTCAGCAGAGGCTGGTGCTCACCTCTCTGTGTGCTGGGGCTCCAACAAACAAGGCCTTTTACCATCAGCAAGGATGGTCAGGAAGATGTAACGTCTGAGAAAGAAAAGCTTGGCAGGACATCCATCGGCCAAACTCTGCCATTTCCCAGGGAAGCCTGCAGTGGACAGTAGATGTGGTCACCAGACAGTCCTGTCACCCAGTTTTGCTTCTGGACACTGTTGATCTGGAAGAGATTGGTTTGATGAGTCAAGAGACAGGGCGGTACAAGGAGGCAGGCTCTCCCGCGTGGCCGACGGCAGAGGCTGCGGCGCGTATGCAACCGCTGGGGCTGCCGAAACAGTCCCACCACAGCCTGGGCAGTGTTACCAACAGAAGTCGAAGGTCTTACAATTCTGGAGGCTGGAAGTCAGACCTCAGTGGGCCTCCTGGAGCCTCTCTTCTGGGCTTCCAGACCATCCTTTCCTGTGTCTTCACGTGGTCAGCCCTCTGTGTGTCTGCGTTCTCATCTCCTCTTTTTATAAGGACACCAGTCACGTTGGATTAGGGCCCAATCTAATGGCCTCACTTGAACTTAGTCACCTCTTTAAAGACCCGATCTCCCAGTGAGGGAACATTCTGAGGTTCTGGGGGTTAGTGCTGCAACATAAGAACTCAGGGGACACAGTTGAACCCACAACAAAAGCATGAGCGCAGTCTGGAGGGCTCACGCTCTCATGGGTGTTTTCCTGGAGTTGAGCCTCTCGCCTGCTGGGCCTGGTCCTTCTCTGCCCCTGGCCTGGCCTGTCCTTCTCCCTTCCCTCTCTGATGTGGGGCCGTCTGCTCAGGAGTGCGTCCCTGTCTGTTCATGTCCACTCTGCCATCCTTCCAGCCATTGTCCTGACCTGGGCCGACTCCCCTGCTGGTGCTGAGTTTCCGCCTGGCCTGGGCTGATTGGTTGTTACAGAGTGTATGTCACATCACGTAACACTTCATGTGAAATACTTTTCTTGTTTCCCTTGAGTTTATCTCTTTGGGATAATTCATTATTTCTGCTGTCTCGGAGCAATCGTGCCTTTGTCTGGCTGCTCCTGGAGAGAGATCCCCAGGAGACGTGTGCTGGGCATCCTCACTGCAAAAGCACAGAGCGGGGTTTTGTACGTAAGCACGTCTGATCCACACCAGGCTCTTGATGTTTTAGCTGGCACTGAGGTTTTCTGCCTTAAAGCTTTCTTTAAAGCAGACTCACTCTCTTGGAACTACAAAGGGGGCTGTTGACGCAGTGTTGGTTGAACAGCCCTTTGCATTTATTTGTTCTGCAGAAGTACTGTCGCTGTGTGGGGAATAACAGCCTTGTAGAAAGTGCATCCTCCCCGCGTGCATTTCAGTCTTGTTTTCAGGGCCTGCCTTCTTTTCTTCCCCGGGACATGCATTTATCCCCCTGGGGAGACTGTCATAGGAGAGGGAAAATCCCAGAGGGGTGACTGATGTCTGGTGAGCTTCTGAGAACCAGAGGAGGCATTTGGTCTGTGGGTGCGTGCTGGGTGGGGTGTGACGAGGACAGCTCACTGAGCGTGCAGAAAGGTGGCTCCTTGGGGGGCCCCTCTTGATGTCAGTACCCAGGATGCATTAAACTGGGCAGCTGCTGTAGTTCCAGACGCATCCCTTGTGACCTGTGACATCAGGCCCCAGGGGTTTTGTCTAGGGCAGTGTGGCCCTAGCATAGGCCTGCCCTGGCTGACATGGGGGGAAGAGGGGGCTTTAACCTCAGACTATCCCTCTGACTCTAAACATTAGTGAAACCATTTATAAAATTGTCTCTGGAAATTTAGCACATTTCAAGTTAAAAATGTTAATATTTCTAATGACCTTATGACTTTTTATAAGAAAAAAGGATATGCAAAAGTGTTGCTAAAACCATCCCCCTTCATACAGAAACAGATACTTGTATTTCTTTGACAACTTGGGGTACAGATGAGAAGGAGCATTTTCTGTGCTGAGACCACCGAGCAGGGCCCTCCCTGGCCAGCTTCCCAACTCTGTCCCGCATCGGGGCTTTGTTGTGTCAGTCCCTGGAGTGAAAACAAGCCCATCTGCAAAGTAAACAGACGTCAGGCTCTTGAGCTGCTTCAGGTGTCCAGTTACTAGTCAGCACCTGTCCCAGCTCCTGCAGAGACCTGCTGGGACAGCCACCCACTCTCGGAGGAGGTCTGGCCCCTGGGCTTCCCCGAGCTTCTGTGCATCGGACAGGGCTGCTGGAGACAGGAGGCTCGAGGCTCCTGCATGACCTGGTGCCTGATGCTAGCTGTTCCTTCACAGCATACACGATAATGGGAAGAAGGCTGGACTCCACAAAGAAAACCTGCTGCTTCGAGGGTGCACCATTAGGAACACTGAGGCGGTCGCCGGCATCGTCATCTATGCAGGTGGGCACGGATACCTCGCAGGGAAAGCTTGTCACTCCTGCACATCTCTCCCTCGTTTTTTTCTGATTATAAGAGTAACAAACCCATGTAGAACCTTTGGAAAACTAGCAAAGATTCTTCAGATAATACCTCAACCAAAAGTGTTCTCCCAAGGCGTGTTTGCGTGTTTCTTGTCCATTAGTTTCTCCGTGGTTCTTCCACATGGAAGGTTAGTTTTATTCCCTGCCTCTCGGATGGCAGTGTAGTAATCCACACGAAGTCAGTGTGGTGCATCTCTTGGCTACCGGCCATCGGCTCACCGCTTCCCTCTGTCCTCCCTCCCAGGACACGACACCAAGGCCCTGCTGAACAACAGTGGGCCTCGTTACAAGCGCAGCCAGCTTGAGAGGCAGATGAACTGCGATGTGCTCTGGTGTGTCCTTCTCCTCGTTTGTATGTCTCTGTTTTCAGCGGTTGGTAAGTTTTCCTAGATGGATCCCGGACAGTCAGGCCAGTGCGGTGGGCGCCCGGACGTGCTCAGGCCCAGCACGCTACGGCTAAAGCATGCATTTTTCACTGACGTGAACCCAAGAGCTGTTTGCATCACCCTGGCCCCGTAGAGATGCCCAGGTGACTGACTATGTCAGACGACAGCTGTCCCTGTGTGTCCAGGGTTGGGGGTATTGATTCCAAAACGCTTGACGATACCAAAATCCACAGATGCACAAGCTGCTTATAAAAAATAGAATGGCCTTTAAATATAAACCGTGCACATCCTCCCCATTCCTTAGTTCACCTCTGCACGATGTGCGGTACCTACAATGATGTAAACACTAGTTGTGATACTGTATTATTTAGGGAATGATGACAAGGAAGAAAAAGTCTGTGCGTGTTCAACACAGGTGTGCAGGACGTGAAATAGGCTTCTGTGATCGGATAGGTGTGGGCCCCGGTTGATCACATAATTGTACTAACATTGGCTTCCCAGAGTCCCAGTACATGAATTTTGAATCTCCAAGAAGGAGAGTGCCCAGAGCCTACTAGTTGTGTTTGCACATCTTGGGAAGGAAATTCCTTTCTGAGGGCTTCACGCTGTCACCTGCCCGCACACATGTCATTCCTACAGTTGGGCCCATGGTGGCATTTAGCACCAACAACGGGTAACCCTTGGTGTGAGGGAGAGTCCGAGTCCCAGCTCCTTCCTGCTGTGTGATCGTGGCTGCCAAGAATGCCGTGCTCTTGCCCTGTGACCCGACAAGGCAGGCTAGTAAACTCGGCTGTGCTTGTGCCAGGTCATACTTTAATTTACACTAGCAGTGTTCTTATCTCTCTGTTGGATGAACTGTTTTTCTTTGAACGTCACTGCAGGACATGGATTGTGGGTGTGGCGATATCAAGAGAAGAAATCATTATTTGACGTCGCCGAGTCTGACGGAAGCTCTTTATCCCCAGTCACAGCTGCGGTTTACTCGTTTTTGACAATGATAATAGTTCTGCAGGTAACAGTGCTAAGTGTCACACTGCAATTCCTTTACTTTTCTGAAGAGAACTTAAAAAGTCATCACACTCTGCTGAGGATTTTCTATAAATTGAGGACCACAGAGCTATCTGCCTGATGTTTTGCCTTTGGTTTTTCTACCTAATTTATCTATAGGGTCTTTCTTTGGGTGATTTTCAAGTTGAAATTTTCCTTTGCTGTTCTTAAGGTTCTTCTGCTCTGAGGGTTTGCTTTGGGTCTTCGTTTTTGTTTTGTTGTTTTTCCTCCCAGTTATTTTTTTTAAATAAATTTTATCTTGGTATAACTTTGAGAATTAGAGAGAAGTTGCAAAGCCTGGTACAGAGACTTCCCATATGCCCCTCACCCAGTTTCCCCAAATGTGAACATGTCACGTTATTGCGGTCCATCGTGGGAACTTAGAAACCAACTTGGTATTTAGCTTTGAGTTAAACTGCAAACTTATTCGGTGCCCCACTAGCCTCTGTGTGCTTTCTTCTGTCTGAGGACTCAGTTCAAGGCATCACATTGCATTTACAGCCATTGCTTATAATTACTACTCTTTTAATTAATTCACAGGCCTCCCCAATAACTCCCACTCAGTAACTGAGAATCGATGCCCCCCAAAATGTGTTCAAGTTTGGGGGAGGTCCCAGAGTTCCGAAAGGTGAGAAGCTCAGCGAGGGTTACTGCCAAGCTTCTTGGGGATACAGCGTGACCAGGGGACATTTGCTTCCCCTTCACCTAGGAGAGAATCTCTGCTGTCTCTTTACATATGTGCTTCATACAATAGGAAACAGCCTTGCTCAGCTTTCCGAATTAGTTTTTTTTGTAGATGCAAAATTTCATCCTAACCTTAAGTTAGGACTATAGTTGGTATTCCATTAACATAGGTATGTTCCCAGGAGAAACCAGCTGGTCTGGGTATGATGCTCTGAGCCCACAGATAATTCTGTTACTCTACAAAAATAAATAAGCAAATGTTAATTTCTAGGAGATGCTCCTTAAATTAGGAAGGCTCAACTTGAATATTTTTCTCAAAGCCGCCTTCTCTTTGCCCTGCATTGAATGAGATCACAGAAATTGTTCTTCAAACACAGAAGCAGCACCTGAGAAAAAGATGGCCCTTTGCATTGGCGGCCACGCCCTCAAGTGTGGGGTTGTGTCTGTGGGAAGCAGATGGCTCCTGTACGCGTAGCCCAGGGACGGCTGGGCATCACGTGCCCCTCTGGGGCCTGGTAGCCTTGTGTAAGAGGATTCTGACTGTGCTGTGTTGTTTTTTTCTCTTTCCTCTCTTTCCTTTCCTAGCTTTTCTCAAGCACAAATTAGTAACACGAAAACGCTTGCCTCTGTCCAGGCCACGGTCACCACACTCCCAGACACCACAGTGGATTTCCGTGCTGCAGTCGCACCATAGGCTGTTATAGTTTTAAACTCTTTGCCAGTATTCTCATTCTTTTCCAATATTGACTCTAAACCAACCTGTTTAAGCTTTTAAAGGTACAGTATGGTCCCTACGTGTTTGTGGTGTAGTCATTTGCATTTAAGTAGCATGGGCTCCCCCCGCAGGCCCCTGGTCCTCACAGCCCGGCATCCCGTGTGCCGCGTGTCTTCCAGGTTTTGATCCCGATCTCCTTGTACGTGTCCATTGAGATCGTGAAGGTGTGCCAGGTGTACTTCATTAACCAGGACATGGAGCTGTACGACGAGGAGACAGACTCACAGCTGCAGTGCCGCGCCCTGAACATCACGGAGGACTTGGGGCAGATCCAGTACATCTTCTCCGACAAAACTGGCACCTTAACTGAGAATAAGATGGTTTTCCGGAGATGCACCGTGTCTGGCGTGGAATATTCTCATGACGCAAATGGTGAGTCTGGGTGTGGGGGGCGTCCAGAACAGGCTGGACTGAAAAGCTGGTGCATCTAGAGCTGCGCGTGGACACACACACACACACGTTCTCCATAAGCTTCAGGCTTGCTGTTTTTCAGAGGAGCATAAAGCCAGGCCGTCAGAGCCGCCCAGGAGCCTGAAGCTGGTGCTATTTATAGAAAGGCATTGCACACTGCTGACACCCTGCTCTCCGCAGTGTCAGCAGGAGGGGCATCTTAAGCCCTCGTCTTCTGCCAGTCAAACAAGTACCCAGGCAAGGCCTCCAGGACAGGGGCTCGCTTCTGAGGCAGCCGGCTGCTTTACTCTGCCTCTCCAACAGACAGAGGGATGTTTCTGTTGTCACCCAGCCATCTTCCTGTCAGTCAGCCAGAAATTCTCAGAAGGGCGTTGAGTAATTTGTGCTGCGTTCTTTCCCTGGGAGCACTGTGTCCCCGGGAGCTGGGAAGAAATGAATGGGCTCACTTCCAATTATTTAGGTGGTCCTGCCTCCCACCTCTCCTCTTCTTATCTCCTTGCCTTTTGCGGCCTCCTTCCTCCCTAAAGGCTCAGAGGAACCCCCACCTTCAGGAGCCAATGGTGTGACTGCAGCCAGCCACCCCTGACCTCCTCCAGGAGGGGTGGTATGTAAGGGGACCTCCCCCACCCCATGCAACAAAGACTGTCAAAAAAAAAAAAACAGACATAAAATAGGGGAGGAGGGGTCAGCAAATGGGAATTTATAGGCAGCTGTCCTTTAGAGGGATTTGGTTGGAAGAATCTGTTGGAAAACTTTGTGAGTTATATAAAAGCAAGAATTATTGTGATACCCACTATCTTCTTCCTTATAAAATTAAAATAGCTGTATTAAACAGAGACACAGGAACTTACCCGTTCTGTGTAATGCTTTATTTGCCACCCAAACTAGATGGTCAGTGATGGTATTCTATCTACTCACCATCCTCCCTCCTTCCACTCTCCCGTCATCCCCTCTGCCTCCTCCCTTTCCGCTCTGTAGCTGCTAAACTTGGTGCAGACAGGTCATTTGTGTGCTCTTCTTAAAAGCAAAACTCAGCAGAGTTGTAAAGGAGTCAGAGACCTGGGCAGTCAGCTCTGCAGCAGCCTTTTGAAGTTGGGATCCATAGTTAGATAGGCAGAAACAGAAGGTTTTGAGATCTATTGCACGTGGGGTCACTATAGCCAGCAATAATATATTATATATTTCAGAATAACTTCATAAATGTCAAATGTCACACCATAAAAAGTATATACAAGTGAGGTAGTTGATATGTTAGTTAGCTTGCCTGAATGATGCCACATTGTATAACTATATCAAAACACTACATTGTGCCTCATCACTTTATACAATTGTGATTTTTCAGAAATAATAAACTTTAAAGATAATAATATAAAGTTGGAACCTCAGGTTCCCTGGGGCAAAATCCTAAGGTTACAGAAAGATTTTGACAGTTGTCCAGTGCTTACCATAATTCCAGAGGGTTCCACCATCTCCAGAGACATAGGAAAGCATTTCTGCTCAAGAAGTGAAGCCACTGTGCATCAGTGGCATGTTTTAAAGAAATCCTGGATCAGTGATTAACAGGTACCCAGAGCAGAGAGTGTCTTCAGCCAGTTAATCCAGTGATCTGGCCTCATGGGGTCTCACCAGGTGGGCTCTGAGCACTGACCGCAGCTCACAACCAGAACTGGCCATGGAGACCTGGAGTGTGTGTCCCTCTCGGACTTCTCCAGGTGACCTGGAGCCGGCTGACCATATGTGCTCAGGGCTGGACATACCCTCCCTGGGCCTCATCTTTCCTGAGGACATCAAAGGCATCTGAGGCCACTGCTGGTCAGAAACTGCTTCAGACCAGCCACACACCGGCAAGAGCCCCCACCTGGTCCCTGCCCCTTCTAGGAAGAGGAGGGAGCACCGCATTGAGCCTTGACTTCCGTGACCTCTGCTGGGGCAGGGTGGTAAGAGCTGGTGGCCTTCCTCGACACTGAATCTAAGCTCCTTTCGCTCAGGCTGATATAGTCACCTGTCCAGGCTTTGTGCTCCTTGCTGCCCAGTAAACTGTGCCTTAAGTCATCTGAGAGCTGGTGAGGTGTTTGGGAGAAGTTTTGTTCCCTGAGTAGGAATCCTGGTGGTAGCGAGTACCCGGCCTCACAAGGGTGGGCTGGTGACGTCCCCTTCTCATGTCCAGAGGATGGTCTGTTAAGAGATGTTATGTGTAAAGGCCTGGCCCACATGGCTGGCCAGCTTCAGGGGCACCATTCTCACGTCCCTCAGCAGGCCCCTGTTCCCTGGTGTTGGGTGCCTTCTTTCTGACCTTCCAGTTGTGACTGAGCACTTGCTCGGAATGAATGTGCTTCAGGAATGGCCTTCTTTTTGCTCATCCCTGATGAAACAAGCTGTCTTAACTGGACAAATCCAGGAAAACTCATTCAGAGCATTTGGTTAGCAAGAAACCAAACACAGGCGCCCTCACCTGGCCATGGGGGTGTTGCTCAGAAGCGCCCCCTGAAGACTCAAGCGTAGCATTGCAGTCAGGATCCTCCTCATTGGAGCTCTGTGGCTGGGCTCAGCCCTGGCCCCGCCCCCTGCTGTGTGGTCTAGGGGCACTGTGAGCCTCCCTCTGCCACAGTGCGGCACCTGGACAGGGGCTGGGAGCAGATTTCCTGACACACACGTGGGCCTGAGCGTGGTGGCCAGGACTGCATGGGCACTGTCATCTGTGCAATTGGAAGGCCCCAGGGAAGCAGGTGGGGCCCTGACGCCTGGGGCTATGGATAGATCCTTGGGACTCAGTGTGTGGTCCAGGCCTTCACCATCTACCCCGTCTTCTTCCAGACCACCTGTGCTCCCGCTCCCATGCACACCTGGGCTGCCCCGAGTACTCTGCCCATGGGTGGTATGACCTTAGCAAGCTCCTTAAGTTTTCTGAGATGAGACTCGGTCTTCTCTTCTTTGAAGTGGGATTGAGAATATCAGTGCTCAGGTTGAGTAAGGGTGCAGATAAGTGAGAATGTTCCTTCACTGTGCCTTATCCTTGGAGAGCAAGGGTGGGAAGTGCCCTTGGAGGCCTGCCAGAGCCTCTTGGGACCTCAGACACCCTGGATTCAGTCAGTGTCCCCAGCCCACTGCACAGTGTCTCAGCCCGTGTCCCTCTCCCTTCAGCCCAGCGTCTGGCCAAGTACCAGGAGGCCGACTCGGAGGAAGAGGAGGTGATGCCCAGAGGGGGCTTAGCATCCCAGCGAGGCAGCATTGGGAGCCACCAGAGTGTTCGGATGACACATAGACCCCAGAGCATGAAATCCCACTGGCGCACAGGCAACCGGGCTGAGGCCAAGAGAGTCGGCATACTGTCCAAGCGCACGGCCTTCAGCAGCCCCATGGTGAGTGCTCAGAGCCTGAACACCCAACTTCCCCAGCACGGCCTGGCCTGCCCTCCTGCCATGGCATCGATTAACACCTTCCTACCCTATTGTTATTTCCCCAAGGTGTCCAAGGCTGGGCACGGTGGCTCACGCTTGTAATCCTAGCACTGGGAGCCAAAGGCAGGAGGATTGCTTGAGCTCAGGAATTCAAGATCAGCCTGAACAAGAATGAGACCCCATCTCTACTAAAAATAGAAAAAATTAGCCTGACGTGATAGTACACGTGTATAGTCTCAACTACTCAGGCAGCTGAGGCAAGAGAATCGCTTAAGCCCAGGAGTTTGAGGTTGCTATGAGCTATGATGCCACGGTACTCTACCCAGGGTGGCAGAGTAAGGCTGTCTCAAAAAACAAAACAAAAACAACCCCTCTCCCCAAAACCCTGAAAAAGTGTCTATATTGAATCATACAAATACACCATTGGTTGGTGGTTTGGCTCTGCTCAGTTAGAAGCTTTTCTGGCCAGCACCTCTCTGCACTGTTGTCTCTTTTCCAAAACACTGACAAGGCCCCTTTGCCATGGCCTGTGAGGCTGGGTGATGGCCACGGAGCCTCCCAGATGGAGAGGAAGCCCCTCCTGCCAAATGAAATGAATAAAACATCATCAGAACAAGATGACAACTGGGAAGAAGAAAAGCCAGTTCCCCTCAAAAAAGTTGCAATTAGATGAGCCCAAATCTAGTACAACTCCTTTCTCTTTTGCTTGTCAGCTACCCCGGCACTCATGAACCACCAGCATCAGGCAGGGAAATTTCCAGAAGTGAGTAATGGCCTCTAAAAGACCTGTTCACTTCTGAAACATTTTTTTTTTTTTTTTAGAGGCAGAGTCTCACTATATCGCCCTCAGTAGAGTGCCATGGCTTCACAGCTCATATCAACTTCCAACTCCTGGGCTTAGGCAATTCTCTTGCCTCAGCCCTCTGAGTAGCTGGGACTACAGGTGCCCACCATAAGTCCTGGCTATTTTTGTTGCAGTTTGGCCGGGATAGGGTTTGAACCCACTACCCTCGATATATGGGGCCGGCGCCCTACCCACTAAGCCATAGGTGCTGCCCCACTTCTGAAACATTTTAAGAACAGAGGGAAAGACCCATTTACTCACTTTGTGGTGTTTTTGTTTGTTTATGTCCCTCTAAAACTGCAAACAAGCTGCTATTTCAGAGTAATCTGGAAGTGTGGGCCCCGATCAGTGGTTTGTACAGTTCCCCCGGGAGTAGGGAGCCCTCACGCTTGGCAGGAGCAAAACGACTAGGGACCAAATGTTCCTGACGGCATTTTTCATTACCTTTCAAGAATATCTGAAGTATTCAGACTTTCACAACTAGCAATGACTGACTCGGAGATTGAGGCACATGGAAGTTTATCTGTGTGTTGCTCACATCAGCAGAGCAGTGAAGGAAATTTAAATATCCAATGATAAATAGATGATCAAATAAATTGTGGTACATATGATGTCAAAAAATGTGGTTTCAACCAATTCTTAAAAGCCTGGAAAAGGTTCAGACAGACAGTAGTTGAGTGTGGTGGCTCACACCTGTAAACCCAGCATTCTGGGAGGCCAAGGCAGTTGTATCCCTTGAGCTCAGGAGTTCAAGACCAGCCTGAGCAAGAGCGAGATCCCATCTCTAAAAAATTAGCGGGGCATTGTGGCAGGTCCCTCTAGTCCCAGCTATTCAGGAGACTGAGGCAACAGGATCACTTGAGCATAGGAGTTTGAGGTTGCTGTGAGCTAGGACACCATGGCACTCTACCCGGGGGTGGGGTGGTGTGGTGCAGATTTTTAAAATTTTTCTAGAGTAACACATGTTCTTTTATAAGAAGATATTCCAAGATACGTTATTTTGAAGAACATGTATCTTTTGTAATACATGATAAGAATATATGCATTTTTCATATGTAAGTTACGTATTTTTATACAACTAGAATTATAAGTAACGTACAGTTATAACATATATTCATGTAAGATATTCTGTTTACAGCTTATAATAAAATCAGGGTGGCCTTACATAATCAAGTGCCAAGACACTTGGTACTTCACGGGGTCATGCTCACCGATTGCTGGCCTCTCTGCTTCTCAGGAGAAAGACATCACTCCCGACCCAAAGCTGCTTGAGAAGGTGCGTGAGTGTGACAGGTGCCTGTCCCTGGCACGGCACCAGGAGCACCCGCTGGCCCACCTCCCGCCAGAGCTGTCTGATGTTTTTGACTTCTTCATCGCGCTTACTGTCTGCAACACAGTAGTTGTCACATCCCCAGATCAGCCGCGACAAAAGGCAAGTTCTGGAGTGTCCCTGGAGACCCACAGCACCCGAGCCTTCCCTGCAATGCCCCTGGTGTCAGTCCTCAAGGTGATGAGGATTTACAGAGAGGGTTCAGAGCCCAGTGTTGCTCACGGCAGATGTGTCCTGATGTTAAGATACCTTATCCTCCAAAAGTGACCAAGAATCAATCAAGGGTTATTTAGGGTGGAGGAAAGAGTACCCAGGTTGGTTTTGGCTTGGCCTAACATATTCTCTGCAAGGAGAGGAAAGGTTGTGTGCGTGAAGGTACGTGTGTCACCCACGTACCTCTCAGAAAGTCCTACGTTGGGTGTGGATGAGTGTGTGGAGCCAGGCAGCTTTGAAGAGTTAAAACAGGAAGGCATCCCAGGGCTGGTGTGTGCTCTGTGCCTGCCTCCCCACCTTCCATGCTCTGCCCTTCAAGCAGATTGCCCTGACGGAGCTGTCGACAGGTGACGTGGGGTGAACAGCTGGTCTGTGCTACCTCTGCTGCGTCAGCGTGTCTGGCAGCAGCTCCCACACCACCCTCACCCCCACAAGCTCTCACTCCTGCCACACCATCCTGCTGATTCCCCAGGGGGCCCCGGGAATCCCAGGTGGTCAGTTCTAGCTACTCAGAGACCACAGGTCTTTGCCTCCAGCCAGCCGGGGGCCAGAGCAGCTTCCTGCCAAAACTCATCCCTTAGCTGCCTCGGAGTCCCTCCTCTGACCTCTGGGCTCCCCCGACCCCACGCTGCAGCCCTTCTGGCCTGCAGTAAGCAATGTCATAGTTGCTGAGTAAGTGAGAGAGGCCCCCCAATATCACTGAGGCGTGCCATAACTGAAGGTCACCCATACTTTGACCTCCATGTAGGGAGCAGAATGCTTCATTGCCCAGCCTCAGGCTGCACATGAACAAGTCTCTAGATAAATTGCTATCCCCCCACTTACTGGCAAAATCTACCTACAAAGGTATTTGGAGCCAGCAGGGGTTGTGATGTGGCTGCTGTGCCCCACCTGGATGTGTGATGCATTGAAAGTCTATGTTATAGGGCCAAAGATGAAGCAATTGGAGGGCATCAACATCTGGTCCTTTGCACCTTGCTTTACCAAACGCCTGACTTTTCTGGAGACTGCTACTGTAATTCACAACTTTATTTTATTTTTTCAAGGCAGAGTCTCTCTTTGTTGCCCCCAATACAGTGCCGTGGCATCACCTCAAATTCTTGGGCTCTTGCTTCAGCCTCCTTATAGCTGGGACTACAGGTGCCCACCACAATGCCAGGCTATTTCTAGAGATGGTGTCTAGAGCTGGCTCCTGAGATCAGGTGATCCACTTGCCTCAGTCTCCCACAGTGCTAGGATTACAGGCATGAGCCACCGTAAGCCCCCCCAACCCCCCCACCCCCCGTGCCCGGCCTGTAATTCACAACTTTACACACATGAGCAAAACTACAAAGACTTAAGAATAGATATAACTCAGGTTTTCAGTTGTTTCAACATTTTTTATGTTAAGAAAAGTGTGCTCCATTACTCCACCATCGAGCTATTTGAAACTTTAACAAGTATATCTATGCGTTTAAATTTATATAAATTTTATTTCTTTTCTTACTGTGATTGTTAAAATATTTTTTAATGATTTGGATCCTGGATATGTCTGTGTATTTAAATGTGCTTAGGAAGCTCTCTCTGGGGTGTGGGAATGTGATTTGTATACAGGCAGTCCCTGAGTTACAAACATCCAACTAATGGACAACTGGCACTTCTGAATGGAGGCGATTACAGGTAATACGTAAATGTACCTGTTGCAACTTACATACAAATTTGACTTACGAACAAATCTATAAAACTTTCTCATTTATTTCCTGGGGACTGCCTGTATTTAAATTTTTTTTATGGACATAATTCAAAGGCATGTATAAACTGGCCTTCTGTTAGGTAGCTTTTTAATTAGAAGAAACCAAAATGCCCAGGTTTATACCAGGCAATGGCAAGCCCACTCCTGCGAGGTTTTCATGCAAAGCAAGGGGCCACTGTAGTGAGGAGCCTACAGGCTCCACCAGCTGCACATTCCTTGGCACACATCGGGGCCCCAGGGTGGGGCCTGGCAATCGCATTCTGGAAGAATATTGCATAACCTTCATTAGGGGAAATGGGTGATGCCAAAGGATGGTCTCACGGAAGAAGTGCTATCTCTGGGTGCAATTTTAGTGTTTGCCACAATCTGGGAAATGGGGAGCGGGCACTCTGAGCCCCCAGTGGGGAAGTCAAGGCCATGATCCTACTAAGCTCCTGGAGTGTCCTGTGGGAACTGGGGTGGGGCTTCTGGGGGATGCAATGATTCCCTCCCCTGTCTTCTGACTGTCGGCTTACAGGTGAGGGTGAGGTTTGAGCTGAAGTCCCCAGTGAAGACGATAGAAGACTTCCTCCGCAGGTTCACGCCCAGCCGCCTGACCGCAGGCTGCAGCAGCATCGGGAGTCTATCCACTTGCAAGTCCAACCACAAACCAGGCTTCCTGTCCAGCCTTTCCAGCGACAGCACGCTTCTCAGGCTGGACGAGAGGCTGGGCCCGCCCACCCCAGCCATTGCCACCAACGGCTATGGCAACCAAGCGGATGGCTGGGTCGCAGAGCCTACCCGGGAGCAGGAGCCCAAGCTGAAGCCAGAGGAGCTGGAGCTGCAGTATGAGGCCGAGAGCCCGGACGAGGCAGCCCTGGTGTACGCGGCCGGGGCCTACCACTGCAGACTGGTGGATCGCCTGCATGACCAGGTGTCGGTGGAGCTGCCCCACCTGGGCCGGCTCACCTTTGAGCTCCTGCACACGCTGGGCTTCGACTCCATCCGCAAGAGAATGTCAGTGGTGATCCGGCACCCGCTCACGGATGAGGTCAGCGTCTACACCAAGGGGGCCGACTCTGTCGTCATGGATCTCCTGCTACCCTGCAACTCAGGTAGGAGCCCTGCCCGTCACCCCAGCTCCAGAGGGAGCCCCTTCACTTGGGTAAGGTAATTTTCATTCATCTTTTTATTTATTGTGTTTTTCTTTCTTTCTTTCTTTTTTGAGACGGAATCTTACTCTGTCACCCTGAGTAGAACGCAATGGCGTCGTTATAGCTCATAGCAACCTCAACCTCTTAGTCTTAAGTGATTCTGTTGCCTCAGTTTTCCTATTTTTTAGTAGAGACAGGGTCTTGCTTTTGGTCAGGCTGGTCTCAAACTCCTGAGCTGAAGCAATCGGCCTCCCAGAGTGTTGGGATTACAGGTGTGCGCCACCGTGTTCGGCCCATTCATCCCTTCTCTAAAGCAGAGTCGGTCAGAGAGTTGCCTGCTGTCTCCAGATTACTGTTTTCTTGCTGGAAGGGTTTAGACTAGAAAGTGTTCCAGCACTTCAGCTCCTAGACAATCCTTACCCAGAAGAGGGGGGCCTAGAGTTACCTGGGGAGCACAGGGTTTTAAATCCAAACAGTGAAGGTTGAGAATCTTTAGACTAGTATTTCTGGAATGTTCCTTCCTGCCCTGTGGACTGGGGTGGTTGTGAGGTCCAGGCCCCAGAGAAGGCCCAGGAAGCAGGGGCTGCTGGCTGGGCCCATTGCCCTCTGTCCTGACTTGAGGCCAAGTAGCCGCTGTGGGTCTCTCACACATGAGTCCACTAACCTTTCAGGTCTAAACATGGTTTGGGTTTAAGAAGCACAGGTACAGGGCCAGAACCTGAATCAGTAACAGAGCTCACACTCCTTTCCAGCTAGAATGCTTCTGGGGCGTGGGAGTGGAAGGGCTGTGGCGGTCACTGCCCCACCCTGAGCACGGGGTGAAGTACAGGCTCACCCCTGGTGACTGGGGCCGGGTGGAGGTGGGGCAGCAGCCAGCTCCCCTGCCTGCCTCGCTGTTTCCAGGTGCCCCGAGACGGGACCAGTGTCTTACAGAGGAGTGCATGGGAGGACCGCTGTAGACAGGAAACCAATGTCCTGGTCACAGACCTGTGACCTTCAAAAGGCAGCTGAGCTACATTTGTCAACTTGTCCCCAAGAACAGTTTGAATGACCTATCACCACAGCTGACACTGGCCGAGTTTTGCCTTTCCATCACCCTATGGTGGTTCTGCCCTGGAGTCGGCACAGACTCTAGTTCACGGACTGAGTTAGCATTCCAGAAGGCTTCTGCATTCCGAAATGGGATTCTTGTCAACATACACACGAAAATATGAATAGGGCACCACCCTCGAACCAACTGAGCTAACCTGCACCACATGGGGCGACCACCAGAGCAGATTTCTTTCTACTGCAGACCTCTCTGTCCTATCTCAAGGCCTTGCATTGAAGACAGTGTGCTTCAGACGATCAGGCACACAGTGGGTCATGTCTCACGTGCCAGGGCAACACAGGTGGCAGGGAAGGCACATTCCATCCTCCAGAGAAAGTGGGGAGCCCTGCCGAGCCGTGAGGAACCAGGAGCAACTGGGGAAGCTGGGGCAGCTGCCACACATGTGCTTTGCTGGCAATGTTTTTTTTGTTTGTTTGTTTTTTTTAAATCACATAAGTAGAAAATATGAACTGTACAGACCAAACACAAACTCTTGTCATAACCCTTACTAATACTATCATATCCTAAAAAGAAGACCATCTGAACACTTCTTTCCCTCCCAGGGATGGTCTTTGTGGAGCTTGAGTTCCTTCTGCCCACCTGTACCCCCATGAGTATGTAGGCCCATCTAGGCACTCAGAAAGAACCAGTCCCACCAACTACAGAGTCTTGTTTCCTACAGTGACAGCACAGCCCTGGTTGTAGCAGGTATCTGTGAAGGAGAAGTCACTTAAGACTGAGGAGCAAGGACTTGCCAGAGTGGCACCTGTGTGTGCGTAGGTGAGGGTAGCAAGGCCAGGTGCTCCCTATTCCCTGGCCCAGCGCAGATGGAACACCCCAGTGTCCACCCTCATCCAGGCTGCCCAGGGTCCTGAGGGTTGCCTCAGTACTTTTTGTTTTGACCGTCTTGGTTAATCTCAGCATCATAGCCCTGCACTCGCCTCTCCCACAGACAACAGAGATACTTTCTTCTTTCTCCTTCCTTCTTCCTTCCTTCCCCCCTCCCTCCGTCGTGCCCATTAGGTGAGCACACACCAGTCCCCTTCCTGCTTCCCTCTCCCCCGACTTGAAATTAATTGTGTTCTTTTCTTGTGGGCATGTAGTTGCTCATCTACTGTTCTCATGTTATAATTGAGTACATTGGATTCTTCCTTCTCCATTCTAAGGGTTCTTTACTAAGAAGAATGTGTTCCACCTCCATCCAGGTTAATACAAAAGATGTAAAGTCTCTGTCTTTTTTATGGCTGAATAGTATTCCATGGCATACATATGCCACAGCCTGTTAATCCATTCCTGGGTTGGTGGGCAGTTAGGTTTATTCCACATTTTGGTGATTGTGAATTGAGCTATGATAAACATTCTAGTGCAAATGTCCTTGTGGGAAAATGATTTTTATTCTTCTGGGTACATACCTAGTGGTGGGATTATGTGATCAAATGGAAGGTCTACTCCTATTTGGCTCTTTGAGGATCCTCCATACTTCTTTCCAGAGAGGCTGTATTAGTTTGTAATCCCACTGACAGTGTGTTTCAGGACGCTTATCTGACAGTTTTTTTCTAATTTTCTTCTCATGACATTTTAATGCCACACATGCACTGTGTGTGTATCTGCTTTCTGTGTACAAGGGTCAGACTTTTTCATCTGCAAGAACAAACCATCACCTCCTTGAAGGCTCTGTCAGCTCCGTGGAGAACGTACCTCCAGCTAGGAGATTTTTGCCATTAAAACAGCAGCCAGGCTTTCCCAGACAGCAGCCTCTTGGCTGACCAGAGAGGTTTCCAGATTAGCCAACAAAACAGGGTATTCGGTTAAATTTCAATTTCAGATAAATTTTCTTAGTAAGAGACTGCTTTATTCTGTATTCAGATGTCATTGATTTTATCTGGCAACATCGCTAGTGAAGGATGTTCTGAGGATAGAAACTTCACTTTCTGTAGGGACAATTTTTCATTAACAAGAAGAACGTGCACACCTCCGTGTAAGAGGCTGGATGAGAGGACGCCGGGAGGCTTTCCACGAGATTTTCATTTCTGCGAGCTTCTCATTTTAACAAACATGTTAGAAACAGCCACAAGCATGCCTTTTGATGAGTTTCCTTTACAAAAATGACAGCTAATTTTTATTTTGAACTCCAAATTAAAGTGTGTGTGCTATTTGCAAGGGGTGAAATAGACAGGAGACCACTCTGGGGGACTGGGGGCCCGTTCTGCGGGGGCTGCCATTCTTACCCGTGTCTGCTTGTGCTCCAACCCAGATGACACCAGAGGAAGACATCAAAAAAAGATCCGCAGCAAGACCCAGAATTTCCTCAACCTGTACGCAGTAGAAGGACTGCGCACCTTGTGTATTGCCAAGAGGGTGAGTGGTGCCGCCTCCGCCAGGGCACACCTGCTGGTGGCCTCCGCAGCAGTGTGGAGCTCCTGGCACGGCCCTCACCCTGTGTCTCACTTAGGTTCTGAGCAAAGAGGAGTATGCCTGCTGGTTGCAAAGCCACCTAGAAGCAGAATCCTCTGTGGACAACCGCGAGGAACTCCTCTTCCAGTCTGCCATTCGCCTGGAGACCAACCTGCAACTGCTGGGTAATGAGCTTGCGAGTGGGTGTCCCGTGGAGCAGGGTTGAGTTCTGAGAGCCGCCCGCAGGGGAGATGGTGTGGCTCTGTACACCTGGGCTCAATGGAGGAGCTGCCTGGCTCTAGCACAGCCCCTGGCTGGAGGACTCTAGATTGAACCTTCTCCCCACACCCATTCTATCCACCTCACTGTCCACCCTGACCCCACGAAACAGATAAATGTTGGGGCCCGGGAAACTGCTACCTGTTGCATCTTGTGACCATTCCACAGATCCAGTGTGGGGGAATGGAAGATGGGCTCATTTTTTGCAGAAATGAGTCCATATTTCCCACTGTGTTCATATCAGCATTTAATAAATGCCAGTTAGTAATAAATTAAGGTATTTATTACTTTAATACTTAATGTTTAATTTAATATTTAACTATTTAATTGATTTCGTGTTCATTGAGCCACCTGTTAAATTTCTTTTTGTTGTTGTTGTTGTTACAGTTTTTGGCCATAGTCAGGTTTGAATTAAATATTTAATTGATTTCATATTCATTGAGCCACCTGCTAAATTTTTGTTGTTGTTGCTGCAGTTTTTGGCTCGGGCCGGGTTTGAACCTGCCACCTCCAATATATGGGGCTGGCGCCCTACTCCTTGAGCCACAGGCGCCACCAAGCAGCCTGTTGAACTTTTGGAGTGAGAGTATACGTGCTCTACAAAGGAGCCAGTTTGGAGGGTGCACTTGCTTCTGTGCAGGCCGACATCATCAGATCCTGCTACAGGGATCCTCTCTCCTGGGAGGTTCATCTTAACCAAGAAGGGCTGTCACTCGCCTGGCCTCATTTTCTGTGCAAAGGAGTTGTAATTCCTATGTATCTGTGGCTACATACCCCATATAAAGTCTAGTTTATATTTATTAGTAACATAACATACACTAGGTGTAATGTGGACATGTGTACGCTTTATGTCTCATAGGAGGCCTTGTGCGTCTCAAAAAGCTCTGGGATCAGAGGACCAGTGGCCTCACCAGCAAACCCCTGGATCTGAATTGAGCGCCTCACAAATGGCTGCTCCTGCTGTGGGCTTCTAGGGCTGAGTTAGCCTCTCTCCCTGGACCGGGCTGCCCGGAGAGACCTGGAAGCAGCTTTCCTCCTGGCCAGCTCTGGCCTCTCAGATGCAGTGAAATCTGTCTCCTGTGTCTTCCCCCAGGGGTGCTGGTCCCACCCCCACTCCCTGCAGCAATATAGACAAAATCTCTTCCCTTTTCCATGTGCTGAGACCTTGACTGTTTGAGGACACAGATGTGGTCACCAAGCTGTCCCTCCTCCACCCTGCCTTCCCTGACTTTGTTGTTCAGCCCTGACTCACTGGCCATGTGAGCTTGGGCAAGTGGCTCTGTCTCTGTTACATCCCAGTTTGCTAATCTGCTGTGAGGGGAGTGGGGATAGTGATCTCAGCATTGTGGCCTCTCGTGAGGGTGAAGGGAACGAGTGCCATGGAGCACCAGGCAGGTGCAGGCATCTGCACGTTCCTGCCTCCATACCTGCCACGGCCCGGCTGGCCTCTTCCCCACAGACTCCCTGCTGACCCAGCATCTGTCCATCCCCCTTCTTGGCCCAGATGCTGTAGCTCTATTAACATATCCTGAGTTTTTGTTTGTTTTTTTGTTTGTTTTTGACACAGAGTCTCACTATGTCACCCTCAGTAGAGTGCTATGCCATCACAGCTCACAGCAACCTCAAACTCCTGGCTTTAAGCGATTTTCCTGCCTTAGCCTCCCAAGCAGCTGGGACCACAGGCACCCGCCACAATGCCCAGCTATGTTTTGGTTGTAGTTGTCATGTTGTTTGGCAGGCCCGGGCTGGTTTCAAACCCACCAGCTCTGGTGTATGAGGCTGGCACCCTAGTTGCTGAGCTACAAGAGCCAAGCCCATATCCTGAGTTTTAAGAGCCCCAGTACTGCGTAGACCCATAGAGAGCTTGAGATCAACTTATCTTCCCAGGTACTTGTCATGGAAACTGCCCTTGCTTTGATTCATAATTTTTGACTTGGGCAACTGGATGAACATCTAAAAGTGGGATTTTATGCCAGTTCTTTCTGCTGGGGTGGGGCTCAGTGTCTTGGCTATCAAGGTTTCTCAGATTTCTGATTCAGCCACATTGCACGGTTGTCTGGGGGCTGATTGCTTCCCTCCGAGTGTGTATTAAAATAGCCCTGAGAGGCATCAGTTGGGGAGCCGCTGGATGCCTTTAGTAGGTACCGGCAGTGTACTAGAGCCTGCTGGAGCCTGCTGGTGAAAGCCCGTTGATAAATTTCTAAGAATTTTGGGCCAGGCACAGTGGATCATGCCTATAATCCTAGCACTCTGGGAGGCCAAGGCAGGTGGATTGCCTGAGCTCACTGGTTCAAGACCAGCCTGAGCCGGAGTGAGACTTCATCCCTAAAAATAGTCAGGTGTTGTGGCGGACGCCTCTAGTCCCAGCTACTCGGGAGGCTGAAGCAAGAGGATCACTTGAGCCCAAGAGTTTGAGATTGCTATGAGCTATGATGCTACGGCACTCTATCGAGGGTGACAAAGTGAGACTCTGTCTCAAAAAAAAATTTTTTTTTCTAAGAATTTTGCAGTACCTTTTTTCTAATTTTCATAAATTTATAGGAATTTCACATTGCCTTTCGATACTATGTTGACAGATTGAATTCAGGCAAGGTGGGAGGCGGTATTTGTCCCATAGAAATGGGAAAATGCAATAAATCAGCCTCCCTCCCACAAGCCAGTTATTGGCTTTCCAGGGTAGCTTGTTTGAATGCAGTTTATATGACTTTGAGTAAATGCCACCTTCTGTATGACCTGACACTGGGGAAAGCCCAGCATTTCTGAGCTTTGTAACACAGGGAGCTGGGACAGTTCAGAGCCAACTCTATGTCAATGTGCTCCGGGGTCAGGCAGCATTTAACAGGAGGGGAAGGGAAGTTATTAACCCCTTGCCATCTTCTGCCACTTTATACATTTAGGTCTCAAATGACAAGACTTGAGCTGAAAAATGTAGGAGCCAGCCACCATTTCAATGTTACAGGGCATTTGGGGCACAGGGTTCTAATTCCTCAGCTTTATTTTTGAGAAAAGTTAAGTAAGCCATTTACATTTTTAATATTCCAAAGCCGGATACCCCTTTCTAAATTATTTAAGTGCTTACATTAAATAGCGTTGAAGAACCACAAATAAATATCTTTAGTGGAAAGGGTCAC
Source organism: Perodicticus potto (assembly GCA_963574655.1). Lineage (NCBI taxonomy): Eukaryota > Metazoa > Chordata > Mammalia > Primates > Lorisidae > Perodicticus > Perodicticus potto. Next base: position 1,727 of record CAUYRH010052633.1, on the reverse strand, counting down.
CATTCACACTTTGTTCTTGGAATTTTCTTTTCCATAAGGTTCTGGGAAAGAACCTAAGTTCAAAGGACAATGTTCTGTTCATGTTCCTCAGTGTTCTTGCTGCTTTCTCTAAATGTCACCTGAAGTCTCTCTGTTGGCAAAATCCCTTCCCCTCCTGTTAAACGCTGCCAGACCCCAGAGCACAGTGACTTAGAGTTGGCTCTGAACTGTCCCCGCCCCCTGTGTTACGAAGCTCAGAAACGTTGGGCTGTCCCCAGTGTCAGGTCATATAGAAGGTGGCATTTACTCAAAGTCATATAAACTGCATTCAAACAAGCTACCCTGGAAAGCCAAAGAAAGACCCCCAGATCATTAAAGGGTTGCTCTTTGTGAGTCACTTTGTCTCCCTATCCGCATTTCCTCCTGAAGCAGGTACACTTCCCGTACCCTTGTTTCTCAGTTTAGCACTACTCTGTTCTATGACAGCAATGAGAATGGGGATGGGAGAGAAGCCAAGACCAGGTGCCCCTGCAGCTCCGGGTGCCAGGGATCTGCTCACAGGAAGTGTTGGGGAGGGGGGGCTGGCTCTGTACCTGAGTAGGTCTTAAGTCCCTGAGCCCTGTCTGATGTTTCCACAGAGGCTCCGTGGTCTTCAGGTTCAGAGCGGAGTGCAATGTCTCCTCTCCCTTTCTGGACCCTTCCCCCGTAGCCTTCAGGGCTGATTACAAACAGATGTGATTTGGGAAAGTGCATCCATGGCACAGTTAAGGACGATGCACTCTGTGTGTGTGCTGTGCCTCAGTTCTGTCTCACCCCGCCCCGGCCCCACACCTACCATCTCATCCATCTCCAAGAAGAGGCGAGGGTGTCTTGGCCCACTTTGGGTGCCAGATGTTTACTTCTCACAGTTCTGGAAGCTGGGAAGTTCAAGATCATGGCACTGGCAGATCCCTTGTCTAGTGAGGGCTCTCTTCCTGGTTTGCTGGCAGCTACTTTTTTGCAGTGTACTCACAACATGACAGAGAGAGAGAAGGAGATATGATCTCTCTCGTGCCTTGTTTTTATAAGGATACTAATCCCATCACAGACCCCCCCCACCATGTCTGAACTTCATCACCCCAACAGGCCCCATATCCTAATAACTACCCCTTAGGGGATTAGGGCTTCAACCTGTGGGTCTGGGGTCGTCTCCTACCACAGGGAATAGACTGTCAGGGCTCGAGTCCCGGGCTGCGGGCCACAGCTCACTTCTGGAACAGTGAAGACAGAAACCATCTCACCAAGTTATAAACGATTGAAAAGCCTACGGCAGCGCCAAGCATATTTCTGTACTGAATAATATTTTTTCCCAATATACTAAGACCAAAACTGGGAAACCTGCTTCTTGAATTCTTCATGTTTGTGGGAAAAGCATATTCAGGATAATGGCATTTTCAAGAAGTAATGCATTTCTCTATACAGAGTGTTTTGACAGCAACTGGTAATAAGCATTATTAAAAATGAACATTTTGAATTTTATTCACCAGAAACTTTACATGGGATGTTATTATTTTATTTTTTTTTTTTTTTGAGACAGAGCCTCAAGCTGTCACCCTGGATAGAGTGCTATGGCATCACAGCTCACAGCAACCTCCAATTCCTGGGCTCAAGCAAGTCTCCTGCCTCCGCCTCCCAAGTAGCTGGGACTGCAGGCGCCCACCACAACGCCCGGCCATTTTTTGGTTGCAGCTGTCATTGTTGTTTGGCGG